>JADRCH010000150.1:648182-726038 GCA_019843965.1 Rhynchomys soricoides | reverse complement strand
TGTGCTATGGATGATAACAGTAGATACTGTTTGCAAACGTGGCCAGACAATAGGTGTGATCTAATAAAAGAGACTAAAATGGTAATCCTACAATGGTTGTCTTCTTACCTTTATGTGTAGCTTTCCATCTTGCTAGATTTGAGGCAGATGTTTTTGGAATTGAAGCAGTGGAAAAGAGTAATAATATACTCTCAGGCAATGCAGAGCAAAGAATATATACATGTCCAACTCTTACACAGAAAGACATAGGAAGATATAAGCAATAAACTTAGTTTGTATGGTTTGCTTTGGAAGAGAGAAATGGACAAGGAATACTTTTACATTTGGTGAAATGTTCCAGAGAAAAACAATAGGGACAGGATATACGTAGGTTGTCAGGAGATGGCCAGAGAGACTCTGAGGATCTGCCATTATCCTTGAAGATGGCAGATGAATGTGCTATACAATGGTGAAAATACTTCTAAGCCTTAAAATAATTAAAATTATGAATATATATATAATATATATTTACCAAATCTTAAAACAGTAAACTTCCTTTACTGTTTTAATTCTATCTTGTTCCCCCACACACTCCTATCATTTCCCATGAGAATCTAATTTTTTTTTTTTTTTTTGCTGTACTAGAGTGAACCAGAAAACGTCTTTGGAAATATAAGCTAAGTTACACAAGTAAAAGTGTGAGACAGAGGTGAATTTGCATAGGAGATGGCAGTGTCCAGAAACCATCACCTGAGAAGTGTCAGGTGAATGGTATCCAGGCTGAAAGAAGACAATGATGGTTGGAACACAGCACACAGCCTCACAATTCACTACTGAGGAAAAACTTGTGAGATCTACATGCATGTTTCACCAAGAAATAGTCATAAATTATTTCAAGTTTCTCATTGGTAGACACAGATCATTAAGGGTTTCTTAAGTGAGTTATAACAAAGGAATATAAACATGGCTACATTTATGCTCTCAAGGGGAAAGAACATGAAAAAATGGCATTGCACTTGACCCACTGGATTACTTAATCCATTGGCTGAGTCATGTTTACTAGGTGGCTGATACTTATAGAAGACAAAATGCTGATTACTGCTTCCACAGGAAGTCTTTATTCTGATTGGAGATATGTGTATCCCATATGTCTTCCACAATCATTGTCCTGGGATTTTCATTTTCATGACCAAATATTGCTCAATGAAAAACGAATTAGCCAGTATGAATGTGTGTGTGTGTGTGTGTGTGTGTGTGTGTGTGCGTGTGTGGGTACACTGTAAATCTTTCTGTTTTTATGATTTTTCTGAGAGAGGTTTTGTTTCACTATTCTACTTAGTAGAGGCATCTTATGTTTGTTCATCAGTACAGGGTCAAATTTTCATGAAAACGCAAATTTTCATTTAAATGAAGTGATCAGCTCTGATGAATAGGAGACAATCTGATCATCTATGTCCTTTGATATTTTTGCATTATAAAATAAAATACTATGGGTAGAAGGCAATAAGACAGAAATTCCCAGGCTAAAAACTCAACTGGGATTAAGGTTGAGTCATTATGGCACACATATCTTGAGATAATGAAAAAGCCTGGTAAACTGAAATTTAATCCTGGTCAGGAAAAAGGTCAATGGAAGCCCACCTCTTTTGGGGAATAGAAAGACACCTGCACCATTGTGAGAAAGCCTTTCTTGAGTGGAATACCTATAGTTTTGAAACATTATTCCATTGAAAAATACCATTCTTGTGTCTCTAAGCCCATAAGGCATCCTCCTTAGACATGACCTTCCCTCTTTCCCTAGTCACAGTGACAATGCCATATCTTCCTGTCATTCACATTCTATCCCTTTATCTATTCAAAACTCATTATTGCCTCTGCTATCAGCCTTCTCTTCTGGCTTAGTGTTACTGTGGTTTTCTATCCCTAAAGAAAGTCAGAAGTTTTAAATGTTAGTTTCTCAGCAATCAGCAATCAGCTTTACACCGGGAAAAGAAAGTTGAAAGGACAATCATAGAGAATGAGAAGTGAGTGCCCCAACACTAACTCATTCTCAGTAATGTTCAAGGGTGTTCTGTCCTTCAGGGTGAACAAGCCTAGAGGCTGACTTTCATCCTGTCTTAATGTCTTTGTCCCCTTTAAAGCGCCACAACTTAACTAGTTTTTTCTGCTATCAATTTTATTTTATCTTCAGAGATCATTAACTAGTAGTCCCATTATTACATATTACACTTTCTTGTAGTATGACAATAAGAAAGGTAGGACGTATTGCAATAGTGGTCTCATGGATTATATTTTACAAAAAGAAACCAGTAATTATAGTGCATGTCCTCCATGTTTAGATGAAAAGCTCTTGCACAAAGTCAGATCTTTGTTTTGAGATTGGGCAAGGATTGAGATTCTCAGACATCAGAGTTGCACAAAGCCTACACTCATTTCTGACCTAATACAATTGATGCCATGTTATTATTTGGCCAACTTAAAAAATTTATGGTAGAGGGCATATTGGCATGGTTTTAAAAACTTTTAATAACCAATAGACAGACAAGGCAATGACTTTGATTCATAAATTTTATGGCTTTCTAAATCAAATTATATAATAAATAATAAGGGTTTTCTGTTTTCCATAGACAATATGACATGAGTGAGGGACTCAACCCAAATCAATGTTTGAGTCACAACTCTCCTGCTACTACTCAGTGGCTTGTACCAGTTTAATGATCTTCTAGACATTAGGCTTATCACCTGGAAAATCACTATCTTACTGGATTAATGGAAGATTAGAGATCACTTGGGCCAGATTCTTAATAACAATCAAAACATGGGAACAAGTATATTAGGTTGGAAATTAATTTACTCTTCATGCAATTTTGATGTCTACAAATATCACTCATACAATCTCAAAACACCTTCTGATACAAAAGCCCGACACAGACAATTTTAATTTCAGTGCTGTATGTAAAGTAACTGCAAGGTAGTAGTTGAGATTAAATTTCCCTCTTATTTATATACTCATAACATATTCTCTTTTATTTTTCTTTTTAATTAAACAAACCTATTCCAAATTTTCTCTGTATCTTGGAAGAGCACATTCATCCTATGCTTTATTGTTGCCATAAACTTAACAGGATAACTAGGTTTTAACATTTTTTATCAATTTCTTAGTAAATCTATTTTCTAACAATTCAAGCACTTAAGTTTAATCTTTTTAAAATATTCAAAGTCTCTAAAACACCCAGTATCACTAAACTGGGTGATAATCTAAAATATCTATATAAATCTACTATGTCAACTTATTTCTGATGGAAAAAAAACAATTCATTATCAGAAACAGGACTATGCAACAATTTGATAAACTTTAAATTTCTTTGGTCTCTGCCTTAATATTCTGCATCTTATTTGTGGGTTCATTTAGTGTATACCTGTTATTTTCACAAGAATTTGTCAGTCTTAAAAACTATGTCATCATACTAGTTATTTGAAAATGTTCTGAAATAAGCAAACATTGAATTAATAAAAACAAATGAAAAATTCAAGAATACAGAGTTATTTGAGAACAATCAAGATGGTACCTTCAGAAAGTCCCACTACCTCTCAGATCCTCTATATCTCCGTACCCGTCTAAGTCCATACCCTCCCCCTCAAAAAATAAACAGGAAAAAGAAAAAAGAAAAAGAAAAAGCACAAGAAACACACATCTCACACACACACACACACACACACACACACCCCAAAACATCCTAATGGAAAACATATTATGCATGCAAAAGACCAGAGAGATTGAAAAAATAAAGAAAAACAATATGCAATGAAAAACAAGTCTATAAAACTACCAGTGAGCTTGTGTTGGCTATCTATTGCTAAGCGTGAGGCCTACCCTGAAATATACTTTATATACCCAGTGAGATTCCATTGGAAAAAAACTAATTTTTCCTTTGCAAGCATGTCCATTGGAGATAACTTCTTGGTTAGAGATGGAAGCTCCTATTCAATATCTCAGTGCTAAGACCACGCCTGGTTTGGATCTATACAGGCACTGTATCTTCTGCCAGAGTCTCTGTGAGTTTATATAGCATCAGTCCTGATGTGTCTGGAAGACACTGTTTCATTGGCATCATCCATCACCTCTGGCATTTACAATCTTTCTCTCTCCTCTCCCTGAGCCCGGAGGGGAGATGTGCCATTTAAGACTGAGTGTTCCAAGGTCTCTCAAGCTCTCCACATTGTACAACTGCGTGTCTCTACATTTATTCTCGTCTATCACGAGAAAACTTTCTCTAGTGATGGCTTAGCAACAATCGATCTACCGGCCATAGAATGTCATGCAGGGTCATTTTTATTGCTATGTTCCTTTAGCAAAACATTATTTACTTGTTTTCCCCCAAGACTCTTTTGCCTATCTGGTCATAGGTTATTAACTACCCAAGTAGCACCAGGAATGGATTCCATCTCCTGGAGTGGTCTTATATAAGATATTGGTTGGTTATTCCCACATTCTTTATGCCACTACTGCATTGGAAAATCATCATTGTAGATCACAGAGCTGGGTTTGGAGCTGGGTTTGTGTTTCCCTTTCTCCTCTTTAAGCACTATAACCGAGAAGGCGCCAGTTCAGCACCAGCTCAACTTTTCTGTCCAAAAAGTATTTTTATTCTTCATGTTTCTACAATATGCTGTTCATTGATCTTTAAAAAGTATCATTAAAAAGTGCCATAAAACTGAAACCAAGAACATTCACTATCTTCCAATTACTAGAGATGGAATCTAGGCATGGCTTTTGCTCTTTCAGAGATGCTAACAAGATTGCAATGAGCATGGAAGATGCAGTGGGCACACATGAAGCTCAGCTAAACAGCAACCCACTGCCACATTCACAAAGGTAGCTGTGGTCAGGAAATGGCAATCTGTAGTCTGTGGAATGGAATGCTTTGAGTCTAACCATGTGTTCATCCCATAATCTAGCCATGTGGTCTTCTCCAATGTTTCAGTTAGCTTCATCAAAGCCAACAATAAATCAGAGGTCACAGTATTTTATAAATAATAAAAGAAGTAGCTTAATATCAACATTCCCATATTCTGTTGGCTATAATACTAGGGCCACCCAAACTTGAAAAGAAAGATTGCATAGTATATAAACACCAGGTTATAGGGGACCAATGTGGCCTATCTTACATGTCTGCCTAAAACAAACAATATATGTTTGAGCATGGTAGGCAAGTTCATCTGTTTCCTCAGAAATACATTCTTTTCTTCTGTTCAGTTTGTATCAGTGCTGAGTCTTAGACTACAAGTGATGCTTAAGAGTTTATTCTGGCCGGGCAGTGGTGACACACACCTTCAGCACTTGGGAGGCAGAGACAGGCAGATTTCTGAATTCGAGGCAAGCCTGGTCTACAGAGTGAGTTCCAGGACAGCCAGGGCTACACAGAGAAACCCTGTCTCAAAAAACAAAAAAAAAAAAAAAAAAAAAAAAAAAGTTTATTCTGAGCCCTGCACTGTGCCTGGACAGCACAGTAGAGCTGGCCCTGATAGGCAGGGGCTTCAGTGAGATGACCCAAGAGCATGTGATGGCCTACTACCGCCACAACCGCAAACAACAACTGAGAGACAATTGGAAGAGCTGGCCCTCAACAACTGTAGCACTCTGGAGATGAAGAGTAGTGGCCCTGCACCTTACCTGGGCAGCACAATAGAGCTAGCCCTGATCAGGGAGGCACAGATGAGCCCGCCCCAAGTGTGTGAGAGCAGGAAAGCTGGCACTGCCCCCATGCTGGCTGGAGCACTGGGTGAGGTAGTCCAGATAGTTCCCCCTGGTGGTGAAGATGTGGGACAGCTGGTGGGCTGATCAACTCTTGAATTGGTGGACCCCAACATCTTACTCATCTATGAACTACTGGAGGATCTGAAAGGGCCAATCCTGCAGATACAATGCTGCAAGATCTCCATGACACAGGCAACAACAGGATACCTGAAATGCGCCCCAGGAAGAATCTGATATTAACAGTGTAGCAGAAGCCAAAGGCCTTGAAACAGACCAATGGCAATAAACATTTGTAAGTAAAGCTGTGTGAACAAAAGTGTATGCTGTAGGACATACTATGACACACTATAGCTTCCAAAAGATGGTTTTTATGCTTTGTTGTATATGTGTGTGTGTGTGTGTATGTGTGTGTGTGTGTGTGTGTGCGCACACACACGCACATGTGTGTGCCTGTGTTCCTTTTGTGGGAAGGAGAATGTTGCAAAGGTAGATATGAAGAGAGGAGGAGTGAGATTGGGGTGCATGGTGTGAAACTCACAAATAATAAAATTATATATATATATATATATATATATATATATATATATATGTATGTATATATATGATAAACCTTGGGAAAAAAATCAGATTAGTAGTGGTGGAAGACCAGCAGCATTAGACAGAAACATCAGGATTCATCAGACTAACCTATCAGAAAGATCTCCCTCTATAGACCTTCCCCAGAGTTCGGGGGATTCTCCCCACTTTCTTACATCTATGTTCAAGTAAATTTTGTTGTGCTGTGTATCAGAACTGTGGGTATGCTGAGGTGACCTTTTAGTTGGGCCATTCAGGGTTTTAGGTCCCATTTTCACAGATCCAGCAGTCCCCAGACCTGATGTTCTCTTAAAGCCAACAGACATAAAGTGTTGGCCTTACAAGATGTTTATGAAGGCCTTGCAGAAATAGTTAATATTGTGAATATAACATTTGTTATATATTTCTAAAATTGAAAATAATTTGAAGTTTGTTTTTCATAGATGCTAGAATTCTTTGGAAAAATAGATACCAATTGAATGTAGCTCTACACTTCTGTATTATAAAGTGTGAGGTTGTTTGCACTGTATAATTATTTCATAATGCCATCGAGACTTTGTACATTCTATATTGGTAACCTATAAGATGTGAATTAAGACTATAAATCTCCTTAAAGGATTTGCTTATGTCACACTATAGTTTACCCAGCATGAAGCAATTAGTTTATTGTTCCCATAGTGATACTTGTGACCTCAATCTAATTGTCTGTGTACTTAACTAATGGATTTTTGTGGAATTTTTGTCTAACTAAGGTATCTGTTACTACGAAACAAATCACCCCCACACCAAATGTCTTCAAATAATAATCAATTTGTTTATTTGTAATTCAACAATTTTGGCTTGTCTCAAGAAGAAGCAAGTATGGGTAGTTTCTGCTGGTTTAACCTAAGGTCACTTGTGGGGCTAGAAAGCAGTGTGACCTGGGGAGTGTCAGGAGCAAGAGTGAGGCTGAGACATGTCCAAACTCTGAGTCTCGTTCTGAGAGAAGCAAGAGTGGGATTGCTCCTCCCTGCTCTGGGTCTGCATGCCCCAGTACACGTAGCATTATGACCCCACCTCTGCTGCCCTTGAGGTGGTCATGTAGCCTGTGAGCACCTGGCATTCCTTTTCATACAAATGAAGAGTTCCCAGCACCTCATCTCTAGCCAATAATGTAAACTCCTCCCCCAAACCCTTACCTACTCCCCAAAGTTTATATAGCCCTTGTTACCTCAATAAAGAGAAGTGTTTCACTGTAAACCAGCTTCATAGAAGGCTGTTTCTCCAGTACTCACACTGACTTAGATCTTTCAGTATAGCTTGGTGCACAAGGTGCCTGGATATCCCGAGGGGAAAAGCAGGTTGCTACTGATAGTCACTCCTTAAGTACAGTCATTGTTGGCTTAGCTAGTGCTAAGCTACCATCAGGTAGCTGGCTAGAACATCTCAGGAGAGTTAGCTCATCTCCACTTCCTCTCATCTCCCATACCCTGAGCTGTAGCAGTAGTAGTATTCTAAGAGGGTGAAGAAAATGCTATGTGACCACTTGAGGCCTTGGCTCTGAATTCTGACATCAATGTTCTCACATGTTAACTTGGTCAAAGCAAATGCAAAGCAATCTAGATTTCATGAGAGGGTGAGGAGGACTCTATCTTTTGATGAGAGAGCAGAGTCATACTATAAATGTGCATAAGTGTAGAACTGGGCAGAATTTGAGGCCACTTCTATAATCTACCACACAATTGATATGTTCTATGTCTATGAATTTAGATACTGTGATGCTTACAAAAATAAACAGGAATGCTGCTCAAGCTCCAGAGGAGAATAGAAGATAATATAGAAAAAATTAAAAGGTGCAGAAGCATGTTAGATATGTGCATAAATTGATATGCACATTCAAAGAATTTGAAATCTGTAACTACATGAGTCAAACTGCAGCTGTACAGTATGATATGTAATCTTAGGACTTCCCCCTGTCATTATTCTGCAAAACTGAATTTCTCCAAAGTAAGGCTAATTCCACCTTATACTTCTTCACAAGCCTGAGGGCTTACAATGCATAAGCCTCATACTTCTTCAGTTTTTTATAACTAATTTGTCTGAAGTTTTCAACTGTTCCGACCTGTCCTAAAGTCTGGAGTCTTTTTTGAATGGAACCCAATATTCCTATATTTTTTTTCTAATCAATACAGAAAATGCAGAGTTAGCATCTTCCCTGCTGAGACTCGATTAGTGCAACAGGGATTCCTGTTTGCTTTTATGAATAACTGTCATGTGCTCTTGCTGGAGAGAGCTTCCTACCAGGTTATCCCCAGTGGGCGATCTCAGAGAAGCTGCTGTTAAGTCAAGCCCATTTCTACACTGGGCCAGCTGAATTTATTATGTTTAGTACAACACCATATTATACTTTATGCCACACTACACACACACACACACACACACACACACACATATATATATATCACATGTGTATTCACTATGATAAATACAAACATGTTAAATATTCATATGTCCCTGTCAATAATATCCCTAATAAATTCCACAACTTTTCATGTCCTTTTTCACCTCAATTAATCCTATTACTGCCACTTTTTTGTTTTGGTTTAGTTTAGTTTGGTTTTGGCTTTGGTTTTTTGAGACAGGTTTTCTCTGTGTAGTCCTGATTGCCCTGGGTCTTGCTTTATAGACTAGGATGGCCTTGAACTCACAGATCTATCCACCAGCCTCTGCCTCCCAAGTACTGGGATTAAAGGCCTGCACCACCACACCTGACTGCAATCTTCTTTTCCAGCATTGTCTGAGGTGTTTTCTGTCTTTACTGTCCATCATGTGACCTCTCAGCAGCTCAGAGCTCCCTATTTAGCAGTGATTCAATATTTTCTCTGTTCTTTCTTCATTGCCGATGACTAGGTTTGCATTATGGAAATTCTGTAGTTTTGACTCCACACTCATCCTTTAGAGCAGTTGTTTTCTACCTTCCTAATGCTGGGAGCTTTTAATACAGTTCCTCATATTATGGTGTCCCCAATATAAAATTGTTTTCATTGTTACTGCACAGCTGTAATTTTACTATTGTAATGAACTGTAACATAAATATCTGATATTCACAATATGTAATAGACAATGTCCAAAGGAGTTACAACCCACATGTTAAGAACTGCTGCTCTATAGAATTCTCCAATGGGAAATTACACCAACCAACATTGCTTCAACTGCCACACCAAAACCAAAGATCAACATTCAGTAGGTTCAACCTTTTCTCCTAATCTTTTAGGCATCTTTAAAAAAGGAGTCAGTTTTCATTTAAGCTTTCACTTCTCACTCCTCATGCTTGATTCTGTTCCAAAAGCAGCTCAGTTAACTTGTGGAAAGATGGAGATAAACAATGTCAAATAAAGACTTGCCTCTGCTGCTCTCATGGAGAAGTAAATAAGCTCACAGGTTGGGAAGGCATTTCTGTAAGAACTCTTAGAGGCTTACAAACACAGGGACACACTTTGTGATCCAGTTTTGTTCCTTGTCTAGGTGGAAAAGCTCTGCTCCTGGCAGAATCTTTCCTCACGGTCCATTCTTTACCTCGTCTTATTAGAAATGGCAACCTGTCTTTGACATTAAGGTTATTAAGTTCTAAAGGCAAGATGGCACTAACATATATTTTGCAGGAGAATGATAAAAGGAGCCTTAATAAAAGTTACAAGGATCCCTTTCCTTTTGCCTCAGACAACATCATTCCATAGTCATCTGTGCCCAGGTACCACCATACCCAATTTGTGGAAGGAATTTTAACTGATTCTATTTTTGGCTTAATTGCTACTATTACCTTCATATGTCTTTTAACTACTGATGTTATTATTACCACAGATAATGACTTAGTAAAGTTGTTACCTATGTTACTCTACATCTTAGATATGGTATTGACTCAGATGGAAGCTTTTGTGGCATTTCCCCATGTATATGAATATTACTTTTATAATTAAATCTTTTTCTCACCATAATCAATATTTGAAATGTAAGGACAACTTTCTACTAATTATATCCATGTGTATAAAGCAGTTGGACCTCTGTGTTGGGATCTCTAACAAGGCAACTCTTACCATCAGGTGGCATGTTCTACTCATATAGGAAAGATAGGTTTAGTCAGCCCTTTTTATCCAGCCTGTTGAAGTATGCATGTGCCTTTTATTAAGCCATTTTCCTCAGGATAGGTGTGTCTCCAACTGAATTTGGAGGAGTAGAGTTATTTCTAAAAAACTGTTGAGTAGCATTTAAACATTAAACATTTTAACATTTAAAATCAACTAGACATACATTAATGTCTAAAAATTATGCCATCTTATTTTTATTTAAATAAAACATAAAAGAAACTAATGGGTTAAAAAAACAGAGCAATCAATTGTTATTTTAAGAAATACAAAGAAAATACCAATTACTTAATATCTCAAGTAGACTCTTCTGTGAATATGCAGAATAAAAATATTTGCATTTGGTTTCTGATTGTTGTTTTCTAATAAAATAGAATCGCATATTCTATGACAAATGTCATACAGCTTTCATTTACTTCACTGACGTGAACATAAATGCTGTCAGAAACTGTTGTCCATATTCTGCAGTGCAGTGAAGTCTAAAGTAATCACCTAATGCATCATTACATTAAAATAGAAAGAAGAAATATCAAAACACAGTCACTTAGCATCTTTGTCTGCTCTTGTTGTATAATTTGCATAATATCAGATACCCTTAAGGTTCTGGAAATTCTAGTTTACTAACATCAAATTCAAAGTGTTTGTAGACACAATTTCACATTATTACAAATTTATCTCTCCTTGTTTATGATTTTCTTTTTCAGTCTTCAAATATATCTGCTCATTAATTTGACTTCACTATAGAACTCAGTATGGTTTAGCTGAGGAAATACTTGAAATTTACAACTGCTGTTGTTCACTTCATGAGCTATGAATATAGTAAGTATAACTATATGTTGTTGATATAGTCTTGGTAGGTGCTTTTATAGACATTAAAGTGAAGAGGTAAGCTCACAATATTTCTCTTCAAACATAACAAATGACCCTAGTCGGATATGAAGAAAATGTATTGTTTAGAGTTGTACATAGTACCTCAAGAGTTCTTTTTTGTATGCATCAAAAAAATCTAAAGATGTATTTCAGAAACATGCTTCTAAAATGCTAGAGTAGTGGGAGCTTTCAGGTGTTATACTCTGTATACTTCGCAATGGCGTTAAGGTCAGCAATAATCCATGTCAACTATAAGAGTGTACCGAGTACATAGTATGAGAAAGAATGTCTTTGTCCCCTGCTGTGATTCCTAAATAAGTGGCTGTCTTTGTAACATGCTGGAATTTGTTCTATTTTTATCAGCGGATCATTTATGTAAATATTACTCTAGTACTACTTATTTATTTTCACAATTAGTTCAGTAATGTGCTTGGTTAAATGAATTAATTTGTATATAGCACTCAGAGCAGCACCCAATATCTAATTACCTATTTTTATTTTCATTGAAAATCAGGCAACAAGTAAAACTATATTAGTAAACATCAAACTTTACTGGCATGTTCAAGCTCAAGATTCTAATTGTGACTAATATTTTAATAACTTTAAGGTGATATTCAGTATCTAAGGCTAACAGTTTTTGGAATTTAGCTCTATGAACCCATCAATAATAAAATGTATAAGAACAGACAAAATATAAAGCAAAATATAAAGCAAAAAATGTCTTACTAGTGAAATTAAAAACTGGCAACCCTAAGAGCAGATGAGTTTTATTACACTTTAGTAAGTAATAGGTTAAATAGGGAAATCAATAAGGATACTAGATATGAATAATACAATTTTAAACATATTTGATGAATACTCAAAGACTAATAAGTGTAAATTTCAGACTCATACTCTCTTCAATGAAACAAAAATATGTATAAAAATTAATATATCCTGTCATAAAGCAGTTTCAAATTATATTAAGTATTCTGGGTTTTGTGCTAGAATAAACAGGAAACATCTACAACGTAGAGAACTTAAACTACTGCTAAGGAATTGAGATGCTTAGGGCTCATCTGCTGCTGAATAATGAAATCAGAAATGCAAACAGTTACATTTCAGGGTGACGATCTAAGGGAAAGCAACTGAACCTAGTAAGGAGAAAAATAAGAATGGCTAGGATAGGGCAGGGAGCAGAATAAAGCATGCTTGCAATTGTGACATCAGATTCCCAGTATGGAGGCTGTCTCCTAAATGAAAAGGTAAATGGGTGAGCCTTAGCAGTTACCATACGTAGGTAACTCAGCAGCCCCAAGTGAGAGTTCCTAAGTCCATACAGGTCAGGTAAAAGAGCTCTGAGCAATCCACACTATAGCTTTGCTTCACAGAATAAATTTGCATTGTCTCTCCTCAAGCCTTAGAGCCCAGACTCCTTCAGCACGGTACAATACCAAAACCAAACCTACACTGCCTGAGGTGCCACTCCTGAGCTCATATTCACCACACTCCTCATCTCTCTCATCATAGCTTCCATTGTTGAAGGGGTCTCAGAGTAGATAGATGCCCCACCCCTAATACTGCATGTACATACCTGCCTGGATTTCTACAGTACCCATCTTCCCTGTGTTACTTAAAGAAAAATTTTTAAAAAAATGGTCCCCTGACCCATTGCAACACACACCACATCATACCGAAAGCAATGACTGCAAATGGCAAAGCTACTCAGAAAGTGTACTATAGTGCTCAATTAGAGCCAAAGCCACCACAAACTGATATTTTGAAGGAAGAAGCCACAAGCTATGACAACCAACTTACAAAGTGTTATAGAAAACTTATTCAACAAATGTGCAGATAGCAATCTAGTAGCTGAGTTTTAAAATAAAAATCAGGGTACCATGACACTTCCAAAAGATCACAATAGCTTCTAGAGGAAAGAATATATTCTGATTAAGAACAAACACAAAAATATCTTGAAAAATCTCAGTGGGGTTCAAGAATTTTGTAAACCAATTCACAAAAAATATTAGAACAATTCATGATATGAATGAGAAATCTAGCAAACAGTAATAATGAAAAACAAACAAACAAAATTCCTGGAAATGAAGAGATCACTATGTGAAAAAAAAGGTAGAGTTGTGAGCCAGGTGTAGTACATGACTGATTCCTACACTCAGGACAAGGACATTGAAGCAAAACCTCATGTTCCAATGGGGGTCTTTGCAGAAGGCTATATGCCATTCTGAGAATGTAACAAACACTGTCTCAGAAACAGAACAGAAGCTGAAAGCCTCAACAGACTAAAAAAAAAAAAAAAAAAAAAAAAAAAGGCAAAAGAAGAAGGGCAGAACTCAAATGCTTGTTTTTTTGGCGTTTGTTTTTTTAAATAGCAGTCAAGGAGAAAGAAATGCAGTATAGGGATGAATAAGAGACTAAAGAGCCTCTTGGGCTTATAAACCACCAGATAGTGATGACTTCTTGAAGCGTGGAGAGTTAATGAGGTGAAGAGACTAAAAAGCTACAAATGTACATTCAATGAAATACCATTCAGAATGGTCCCTGTCCTATTAAACATGAGGACATATAGGTACATGACTACTGTTGTAACTCTTTACTATCATATGTTTTCATAGACCTAAACCAGCAAGAGAAAAAGCTATCAACAGATTCAAGAGAAACCTCATTAGATTTAAAGCAACTTTCCACAGAGACCTAAGAAGGAAAAGCTATACCACACTCAACAAAGGTATTAGTCAGGAATAAAATATATAGAATGATGAAAGTCATAAGCAGTACTACTGTAGACTAGCAGTACTGTAGTAGTAGCCTAGTACTACACAGGATGTTTGAAGGAATCCTCTATCCAAAAGTCAGAAAATACCACCAAATCTCAACAGAAAAGCTATACAAAGAGAAGCAAAACAGCAATTAAACACCAATTAAAACACCAAGCCAGCCAAAATAAACAAGATAACAAGAAAAGATACAAGTATATTCTACCCAAACAGAAATTCATCAATAATTATATGAGTAAAATTAACTTCTCTGTAATAACCTTGAATCTAAGTGGTCTAAATTCTCCAATTAAGAAATTCAAGTTGATTGAGTTGATTGAAATACTAGTCTAGCCCTAAGAGTGTAGTGTACAAAAGAAGCCCACTTAATTATAGCTTAAGAGATATATGTAAAACTGTATCATACTAAATATGTTTTCAGACAAAATATGTAAAAAGAGGACAGAAGACAGACAGAGAGAGAGAGAGAGAGAGAGAGAGAGAGAGAGAGAGAGAGAGAGAGGCTCATCTAAGATTGTTAAACGAGGAATTCAGCAAGTGGATGTATCACCCATAAGTAAATGTTCACTCAATGCTTATGTGACGATAGATAGATAGATAGATAGATAGATAGATATAAAGAAAGAAAATTGTTCTATGAAAATATAATCATGGGTAATTTCATGTCCCATCCCAACTGTGGCAAACTTGTTGTTAATGTAGACAAAAATAACAGTGAAACATCAGAGGGAAATAACACAGACCAAATAGATTAATAGATGCCTCACAGCTACACAATAAAAAGTCTTTTCATTAGAATAGGAACTTTGTCTGGAACAGATCAGACATTAGGTCACAATCTGAACAAATTAAAAGCATTGAAATCATAGCTTTTATCTTCTATGACTACAATGGAACACTGCTAAATCAACAAACAAGAAACTTTGGCAGAATGTTCTCATATAACTAGTCACTGAAAAAATTTAAATACATTTTAAAAAAGCAAAACATTCTAAATCTTGTTGGATACATAAAAATCAGTGCTAAGAAGGACAATGCTGAGTCTTTATTAAAAAATTACTAAAAGGGCTGGAAAGCTGGCTCATGAGATAGAGCACTGGCTGCTCTTCCAGTGGAACTAGGTTAACTTCCCAGCACACACATGGAATCTCATCACCATCTGTAGCACCAGTTCCAGGGTATCCAATGTCCTCCTCTGACCTCCATACACACCAGGCACACACATGGCCCATGGCACACAGACATACATGCAGACAAAATACCTATACACATTTAATAAATAAAATCTCAAAAGAGAAAAAACTCAAGTAAACAACTTAATGGTATTTCTCCAAAAACTATAAAAGCAAGAGCAAACCAAATCAACTAAAAAGTAATAGGAAAAAACCACAAAAATCACAGCCTAAATAAATGAAATAAAAACTAATAAATTAAAAACTGTCAATGAAATAAAGAGCTTTTTTGAAAAGACAAAAAATTCAATAAACCATTAACTTGATTAACCAAAACTAAAATTAGAGAACCAGATAAAATTAGAAATAAAACAGGCAATAATATAATTAACATGCTAATGCCACAGAATAACTACAAGACGAAAAACCTAAAGTAAATGGGTGAATCTCTGAATACATACCCAATCTAACTAGAACCACAAACCCCAGAAACCTGAACACCCATAAGCGAGACATGCATCAGCTAAAACAGCCCGCTTGCAAAGAAAACACATATCCTAGGGACTTCCCTGCTCAACAACTAAACTGCTAAGAAACAACTAACACCAATTTTCCTCAATGTATTTCAATTTTTTGGGTAAAGGAAGAGACTTTTCTAAGCTGATTTGATAAGATTAGCATTGCCCTGAGATTGTAACAAGATAAGCATAACAACAAACAAAAACTCCGCTGAATATTGCAAAGCTTCTCTACTGAATATGAGCAAACAAGTGTTCAGGAAAAAAAGTTTGAAGTCCATGCACAATATAATACTCAGCCATAAAGAATTACAGAATGTATGGAACTCAAAGACATCGTGTTAAATGAAATACGTCAGACACAGAAAGCAAGCACCATGCATGCATTCTGACGCATGCGTAGAAGTGAGAGTAAGAGGTATTGATATGAATGTAGAATATTCTGGAGATTGGGGGTCAGGAGAACATGGGAAAGATGAAGATTAGAAGTAAAGAATGAAGCTGCAGGAAATAGATACATAAATATGTATCTATCTATATATATATTATTTATATTTCAAATGTTTTCCCCTTTCCATATCTTCCCTTTGGAACCTCCCCCATTCCCTCCGCCCTCCCCCTGCCACTATGGGGATATTCTCCAACCCACCCACCCACTCTCGTCTTCCCTGCTTGGCATTCTCCTATACTGGGGGATCTAACACCCTCAGGCCCAAGGGCCTCTCCTCCCCCTGATGGATAACAAGACCCTCCTCTGCCGCATTTGTGGCCAGCACCATGGGTCCCTCCATGTGTATTCTTCGGTTGGTGAATCAGTCTCCAGGAGTATCGAGGTGTCAGGGCAGTTGCCACTGTTGCTGCCTCCCTGGGGCTGCATACTCCCTCGGCTCCTTCAGTCCTTTCTCCAAGTCCTCCATCTGGGACCTCACACTCAACCCTACTGTTGCTGCAAAGTGACTCTTGGGTATTTCAAACTTTTGGGCTAATAACCACTTAACAGTGAGTACATAACATGTTCATTCTTTTGTGACTGCGTTACCTCGCTCAGGATGATATTTTCAAGATCCATCCATTTGTCTGCGAATTTTATGAAGCCATTGTTTTTAATAGCTGAGTAGTATTCCATTGTGTAAATGTACCACATTTTCTGTATCCATTTATCTGGGTTGTTTCCAGCTTCTGGCTATTATAAATATGGCTGCTATGAACATAGTGGAACATGTGTCTTTATTACATGTTGGAGCATCTTCTGGGTATATGCCCAGGAGTGGAATGGCTGGGTCCTCAGGTAGTATTATGTTCATTTTTCTGAGGGTCTGCCAAACTGATTTCCAGAGAGGTTGTATCAGCTTGCATTCCCACCAGCAATGGAGGAGTGTTCCTCTTTCTCCACATCCTCGCCAACATCTGCTGTCACCTGAGTTTTTGATCTTAGCCATTCTGACTGGTGTGAGGTGAAATCTCCGGGTTGTTTTGATTTGCATTTCCCTGATGACTAAGGATGCTGAACATTTCTTTAGGTGCTTCTCGGCCATTCGAGTTTCCTCAGTTGAGAATTCTCTGTTTAGCTCTCTTCCCCATTTTTTGATTGGGTTATTTGTATCTCTGGAGTCTAGCTTCTTGAGTTCTTTGTATACAATGGATATTAGCCCTCTATCGGATGTAGGATTGGTAAAGATCTTTTCCCAATCTGTAGGTTGCCGTTTTGTCCTATTTATAGTGTCCTTTGCCTTACAGAAGCTTTGTAATTTTATGAGGTCCAATTTGTCAATTCTTGATCTTAGAGCACAAGCCATTGGTGTTCTGTTCAAGAACATTTCCCCTGTGCCCAAGTATTCGAGACTCTTCCCCACTTTCTCTTCTATTAGATTCAGTGTATCTGGTTTGATGTGAAGGTCCATGATCCACTTGGACTTGAGCTTTGTGCAGGGAGATAGGAATGGATCAATTCACAGTCTTCTACATGTAGACCACCAGTTGAACCGGCCCCATTTGTTGAAGATGCTGTCTTTTTTCCACTGTATGGTTTTAGCTCCTTTGTCAAAGATCAAGTGACCATAAGTATGTGGGTTCATTTCTGTGTCTTCGATTCTATTCCATTGATCTACCTGCCTGTCACTGTACCAATACCATGCAGTTTTTATCACTACTGCTCTGTAGTACAGCTTGAAGTCAGGGAGGCTGATTCCCCCAGAAGTCCTTTTATAGTGGAGAATAGTTTTTGCTATCCTGGGTTTTTTTGTTATTCCATATGAATTTGAGAATTGCTCTTTCTAGGTCTATGAATAATTGAGTTGGGATTTTGATGGGGATTGCATTGAATCTGTAGATTGCTTTCGGCAGGATGGCCATTTTAACTATATTAATCCTGCCGATCCATGAGCATGGGAGATCTTTCCATCTTCTGAGGTCTTCTATTTCTTTCTTCAGAGACTTGAAGTTCTTGTCATACAGATCTTTTACTTGTTTGGTTAGAGTCACACCAAGATATTTTACATTGTTTGTGACAATTGTGAAGGGTGTTATTTCCCTAATTTCTTTCTCAGCCTATTTATCCTTCAAGTATACGAAGGCTACTGATTTGCTTGAGTTAATTTTGTATCCAGCCACTTTGCTGAAGTTGTTTATCAGCTGTAGCAGATCTCTGGTGGAGTTTTTCAGGTCACTTAAGTATACCATCATATCATCTGCAAATAGTGATATTTTGATTTCTTCCTTTCCAATTTATATCCCTTTGACCTCTTTTTGTTGTCTGATTGCTCTAGCTAGAACTTCAAGTACTATATTGAATAGGTAGGGAGAGAGAGGGCAGCCTTGTCTAGTCCCTGATTTTAGTGGGATTGCTTCGATTTTCTCTCCATTTAGTTTGATGTTGGCCACTGGTTTGCTGTATATTGTTTTTACTATGTTTAAGTATGCTCCTTGAATTCCTGATCTTTCCAAGACTTTTATCATGAAGGGATGTTGAACTTTGTCAAATGTTTTTATCAGCATCTAACGAAATGACCATGTGGTTTTTTTCTTTGAATTTGTTTATGCAGTGGATTACATTGATGGATTTCTGGGTATTGAACCATCCCTCCATCCCTGGGATGAAGCCTACTTGATCATGGTGAATGATCGTTTTGATGAGTTTTCTGGATTCAGTTTGCGAGAATTTTATTGAGTATTTTTGCATCGATATTCATAAGGGAAATTGGTCTGAAGTTTTCTTTTATTGTTGGGTCTTTGTGGGGCTTTGGTATCAGTGTGACTGTGGCCTCATAGAATGAATTGGGTAGTGTTCCTTCAGTTTCTATTTTGTGGAATAGACTGAAGAGTATTGGCATTAGGTCTTCTTTGAAGGTCTGATAGAATTCTGCACTGAACACATCTGGTCCTGGGCTTTTTTTGGTTGGGAGACTGTTAATGACTGCTTCTATTTCTTTGGGGGTTATGGGACTGTTTAGATGGTTTATCTGATCCTGATTTAACTTTGGTAATTGATATCTGTCTAGAAACTTGTCCATTTCCTCCAGATTTTCCAATTTTGTTTCATATAGGCTTTTGTAGTAGGATCTGATGATTTTTTAAATTTCCTCAGAGTCTGTTGTTATATCTCCGTTTTCATTTCTAATTTTATTAATTTGGATCCTGTCTCTGTGCCCTCTGGTTAGTCTGGCTAAGGGTTTATCTATCTTGTTGATTTTCTCAAAGAACCAGCTCTTGGTTTGGTTGATTCTTTGTATAGTTCTTTTAGTTTCCACTTGGTCAATTCAGCCCTTAATTTGATTATTTCCTGCCTTCTATTCCTCTTGGGTGTATTAGCTTCTTTTTATCCTAGAACATTCAGATGTGCTGTTAAGCTGTTAGTGTATGCTCTCTCCAGTTCCTTTTTGGAGGCATTCAGAGCTATGAGTTTTCCTCTTAACACTGCTTTCATTGTGTCCCATAGGTTTGGGTAACTTGTACTTTCATTTTCATTAAATTCTAGGAAGTCTTTAATTTCCTTCTTTATTTCTTCCTTGACCAAGTTATCATTGAGCAGAGCGTTGTTCAGCTTCCATGTCTATGTGGGCTTTCTGTTGCTGTTGTTGTTGCCATTGAAGACCAACCTTAATCCGTAGTGATCTGATAGGAGGCATGGGATTATTTCAATCTTCTTATATCTGTTGAGGTTTGTTTTGTGACCAATTATATGATCAATTTTGGAGAAGGTACCATGAGGTGCTGAGAAGAAGGTATATTCTTTTGATGCAGGATGAAATGTTCTATAGATATCTGTTAAACCCATTTGGTTCATAGCATCTGTTAGTTTCACCATGTCTCTGTGTAGTTTATGTTTCCAAGATCTATAAAGACCTAGAGAAGAGAAATTCACGGTTTCAAATATAGAGAAATAAGAAGATATAAATACAAATTCCTCAATTTGTGTATATATATAACATGTTATAATATCACACTATATCCCCAAATATGAACAGATACAATACTTTAATAAAATTCTAATGTTTGGGTTATTTTCTTAATAATTAAATAAATCACTTTAGGTTATGATTGTAATTAATATAATTTCCAACACTCCTAGAATGGAATAATGATGAAAGTACT
The DNA here is from genome assembly GCA_019843965.1 of Rhynchomys soricoides. Classification (NCBI taxonomy): domain Eukaryota; kingdom Metazoa; phylum Chordata; class Mammalia; order Rodentia; family Muridae; genus Rhynchomys; species Rhynchomys soricoides. The sequence goes on along the minus strand of JADRCH010000150.1, from coordinate 705,680 downwards.
CACTTAAAAAACTAATGGAGCCAAGCAGTATGGTGTGAGTCTGTAATTCCTTCACATTCTGAGACAACAGAGGCAGGAGGATCACAGATCCAGGGAAATATAGGTTATATAGGAAAATTGTCTCAAAAATTTATTCAGAGGAAAAAAAACCTTATGGAGTAAAATTAGTTCAGCACTTCACAGGTATACACAGACTTAACATACTTAATTTAAATATAAAAATGACTGAAAATTCTTTAAAAATTTAAAAATGAGAACAAAAAATAACACAGGAAGTAGATGTTTACAAGTGGCAATTTTATTAAAAGTAGTAGAATAAAAGCAAAAGATATTTCTGAAAAATTACTTAAATTTTTAAAGTTATGACAAAACACATTGAGAAAAATATGAAGTATTAAAAATACTAAATGTGGAAAAAGGAAAAACAGCAAACAGATGATAGAATGAATATTTAATCATCAATAAGTAAATATAAGCATTAAGAAAATGATATCAAAACTAGCTAAAAGAGAAAATTCTGTATTGACCTCATGAGCAATAGAAAATGAAATTATCATTTATAGTTTTATAAACACTATCAATATTTATCATTTTCTCCACAGAAATAAGATATAAAGATTAAAGGTTTGAGACAAGTTTTAACTAAAATGTAACTGCAAGACACAGATACATCATCCTTTATATAAACTTTTAAAAATAATGTAGAAATTACATCCCTCAGGCAAAAACTGATTTGAAAAACATTTGTTTAACGTGCTTCTCTTCTTCCCAAGATGTAAAACGCTTACCTAAGATTATCTGGAGTTCTTTTCAATTTATGCTTGAATAGAAACCAGTTTTTCTTTCTACTTACAAAGCATAGGCCAAACTTACCAAACTGCATTGAAAAATATCTGACTACACAGTTGAAATTAACTTCTTATGGCAAAAGTTCTAGATGTAATAATTAACCAAGGAAATGAATAAGAAAAATCAAGCATTAATATGAATCATAATTTTTCATCACTATCCTGTTAGAGTTTTGAATCTGACAGTAATGACTTTCCACATCATCATGACACATTAGCTGAGGGATGAGCTTTAAATACACTATTTAGAAGATGATTGTTTGTAAATTCAGTGGTTTAGTCACTTTTACCCTGATATTCTAATTCTCATTAATCTTATATGTTCTGGCTTCTCCAAGCACAAAGCTTATATTTTCTTTCGACAAAGTGGTAGTCTATATAATATTTTGCTGACTATAATAAAGACAATTCTATATTTATTATTTATAATATTATGTGTAGTTTCTAAGTTATAGCACAGATTATAATATTATTAAAATTTTAACTTTGAAAACCTTCTCAGTTCATAAATTTTTTAAACCTATAATACTTAAATCTACATGGAGCAACATTCTGCAATTTAAATTTTGTCAAAATTTTAGTCAATTTTATTAACTAATTATTCTTACCAAATATTCAATAAATGATTAGAATATTCTTTTTTTCTTTTTTCTTAGATATTTTCTTTATTTACATTTCAAATGTTATCCCCTTTCCCAGTCCCCTCCCCCCCGAAACTCCCTATCCCATGCCACATGATTCTATGAGGATATTCCCTCACCCACCCACCCACTACTGCCTCTCTGCCCTCAAATTCCCCTACACTGGTGCATCGATCAAGCTTTCACAAGACCAAGGGTCTCTCCCATTGATTCCTGACAAGGACATCCTCTGCTACATATGTGGCTGGAGCCATGTGTACTCCTTGGTTGGTGGCTTAGTCCCTGGGAGCTCTGGGGGTCTGGATGGTTGACATTGTTGTTCTTCCTATGGGGTTGCAAACCCCTTCAGCTCCTTCAGTCCTTTCTCTAACTCCTCCATTGGGGACCCTGTGCTCAGTCCAATAATTAGCTGCGAGCATTAGTCTCTGTATTTGTAAGGCTCTGGCAGAGCCTCTCAGGAGACAGCTATTACTGAAACACAACTCCACAACTAATTTGTTGTTTACTGATATACCCAAACTAACAATATCCTGCCAGTCAGTTTCTCATATTACATGATAGAGTTTGTGTTGTTTCCTACAGCCAAAGCATTTGTAGTTTGTTGGAAACTTCACTTCCCTCTTAGAAGTTTTTGTAATGGCATGTATCATAATGTAGGTCTCAGTGAAAAGTGTTTGTAATAAATAATAAAGTATACTTTTTAAAGTATGATGAGCATCTCAGGGAGACAAATAGCCTGAATGAAATTTTAACTAAAGTAATAAAGTTTATATTGGTGAAAATGGAATGGTAACATGAAAATTAACTTTTATGCTAATTATTTTATTAGAAGATCTTCCTGTTGTCCCCAGAGAATAAGTAAAGTCACATTAAAATGTCTCCATTTTGAATCATGGTTCAATTTAGAGAGGTGATAGTGATTTTCCATGAATATTTTCTATAGTTTAAGATGAAATGGTCTAATAATACAGTTTTAAATACAAACATTTACTATATGAAAGCTATGCAAAGACTTTACTGCTGTTAAAGTCATTTAATATCATGTCAGTGGTTATCTAGGACACATGTTTGACTTTTAAATCAAAATTATTATCCATTTTATTTTGGAAATATCCTGACTCTTCTGATACTTGATGCACATTGACCAGCGCAGCTGTGAAGCAGCTGACTTCTCTACATTATTGTATTCTGCTGTCCAAGTGCAATCCCTCCGCCCTGAACATCTCTTGGCTTTCTGTCTCAGTTTCAAAAGGCTGTATTTGCACCAGTGCAAGGATCTCATCTTTGGGGAAATGAGGCTCTTAGTGTTGCCTTCTTAGTGACTCAAGAATGAATAGTGTATCCTTCAAGAGGGAGTCAACTACTCATGCAGGTGACCATCATAAAGGCATCTGTCTAACCAAATACTCCATAACATCCATTCCCATTAGGTTCATGATGACTGACATCAGAGGAGCAAGAAGGTAAGTCTTTACTCTGAAAGTTTCACAGTGGGAAAGGCAAAGGAGCAGGAAATGGAAGTTAGTCAGAAACTGTTGATGAAACATGAGAAGAGAACCTCAGTCAATATCCAGAAACAAAGGTCTAAGGCAGCAGTTCTCAACCTTCCTAATGTTGCAACTCTTTAATACAGTTCCTCGTGTTGTGTGACTCCATCTATAAAATTATTTTTGTTGCTACTTCATAACTGTTATTGATCATAATGTGACTATGTTTCCCGATATGAATTGGTTCTTGAATCCCCAGAGGGTCACAACTGACCAGTTGAAAACCACTGCCCTAAAGGGTCGCATTCAACCTAAAACAGATCCACAATGTAGAAATCACACTGTCCCACTCTAAAATAGGTGCCATCCATACATTATCAGAAAAATCTACAAGTCTTTAGTCTTATAATTCTTGAAACTCAAAATGCCAAATTAGTCACACTAAAACTAAATCCAGTCTGATGACAGGCCACATTCGTTCAGAGGGAAGAATGTGTATCCTTGTCAGGGCCATCTTCTAAAGGTCCCTTCTCAAAAACTAATATTGTCTTTGCAAACTACATGATACTCTTCCCTGTTTCGTGTTTATGCATCCTATCTTTTCTGCTTCTATCCTGTAAGAACCTTTGTGGCTCCACTAGACCTATCTGGGTGACCTAGTGAAATTGGTATGTCTCAAGATTATTAATGTAGTGAAGCTGTAAGATCCTACATGGTAAGGATTTTTTAGGATACAGTTTTCTTTGGGATGACAGGACATGATTCAGTCAACCATAGCTACAAAGGAATTAAGATACAACAAATGAAAAGAGGTTGAATGGCATTCTATGTATTAAATTGTTCCCACTACACATTCATGTGTTGAAGTTCTATCCTCCAGTATAGGAGGCTGGATCTGGGGGAGGGTTAAGATTTTTAGGAGGTAATTAAGGTTTAATGAACCATAAACAAGAACCTAATCTCATATGATTTCTGGCCTTTTGAGAACAGGAAGAGCCTACCAGAAATTGAAACATCCAATATATTGAACTAAGATTTCCCACCATTCAACAAAGAAGGCCATCACTGTTATTTAAACTGGCCACTCTGTAGCACTTTGTAATGGCCTTCTGAGCAGATTACGACAGGAAGCGATGATGAGATGGTCCCTGAGAGACTTCCAGGTGTTAAAGCACAGGCAGATTTCAAGAGAGAACTTCTGCAACAGTAAATATAGATCTGTAATTTATCAGTATAAAAGTGGAAGTAATTGGTGACGGAGAAAACCATTAGCCTAATATATATCACCTAATATGTCTACTGAAAGGAATATCTAGCTGAGAATTGCTAGGGTCTGAGGATTTGGGAATAATCCACCATGAAAACAAAGTTCAAGCCAACAGAAATTTCTGTATTCAAAAACAATTTGATATATCAGGGAGATGGCTGGGTTCAGGATCTAAACTATGCCAACAAGGGCATAACAGAGCAACCTTTTGAAGCAACAAAACCACAAATCAGATGGTGTAGGGACAAGGGTAGAGGCAACCAATGGGGTATATGCATGTGTTGTATGTTTCCAACCATTTTCACACCTGACACCTTAAGACCTTAAGTGGGTTATTATTCATCAAGTAACTCAGATGGCTTTCCTGATAACTTGACCTGGATTGAGACCAGCCAATCAGAACCTCTTTAGTGGCTGCTTGGTTTCAGTTGCAACTGGATGCTAACCAACAAAGCATAAAGGGTGAGATATTGTGGTCTCAGTTCCTATGCTGCACTTGGGGCCAGAATTTCTGGGAATTGAGATGTTTCTTATATAATTATATATACAAATATAGTACATATATTTTATATGTAGCTTATTTCTCTATGAATATTCTGTGAGTGGTTGAATTAATTCTCAGTTTCAGTCACAGTATGAAAAGCAGGTGGAAGATGGTGACACAAGCTAATAAAGACATACTGCATGCTTAATATACTTTTCCTACAAAACAAACAAAGAAAACAGTCACAAAGATATTTTTCATTATATTTTAGTTTTAGCATGATTCTTTTGATAGCAGAATAGAAAAATCAATTTTGATAGATCATCAAGCAGACCTACCTTTGAAATGCAAATAATTTTCAGTGTAAAGAGGATTGATCTCTTTCAATATAACCTGAGGCAAGAAAACTGTGGCTACGAGAATCCATCTGGTATCAGCTGATACCCTTGAAAGACAAGGAATTGCAGAAGTGATGCTGAAATTGTCTACCTGGAGCAAAGCATTCTCTTTATGAAGGGGCTGCTGGCTTCTCTGGCCCATTGAATGACAAGCACTTTTACATCATGAGATAAAAAAAATAGTAACCTTTGTTGAAATGTTTTTTTCCTCCAGCTGTTCTCAAAAACATTTTTATTCTTTTGCTTTTTGAGTGTTTTCTGTTCTACCCTCCCCCTGTTACAGAGCCAGCAGGGCAGCCTAACCTACAACAGAGGGGCTTGGAAGACACTTGATATAACATGGTTGATCTGAAACCTGAGTGCCAACCTCACTTCCAGAGCCACCCACCTTCTCAGTCAACACAGATAACACATGATAGTTTACCAATATAATGTAGATTATAATAATTTAGATAATAGTTGAGAAGATGGGGCCAAGAATCCATGGAGAGATAGATAACAAAAGAATAAACACAACAAAGATGGATTTTAATGATTTTAACTAGTTAAAGGTGCTATGTTAGTAAATGTTGTTAACTGTTGTTATATGACATCCCCCACCCCGGAGATGCTGCACACACATCCAGATATGGAGCCCACAAGAGACCAAAGAAAAGATACCACCAAAGTACAACATGGTAAACCAATGAGTTTTTAGAGGGTTTACATACAGAAGTATGGGTGAGGGGTTACTTACAAAATACGAAATTACTCAAAGACAGCTGCATCTCCAAAGCCCACCTCAGTATATGTTACAGACAGTTCACAAAATCTGGGAGCCTGGAACACATTGCACAACCTGCAAGCAGCTCAACAGATTGGAGAGTGTCCTTTCTAAATGACTCTAAGCCTCTTTCAGACAGTTCTGCTCCTCTGCTTCATCTAGGCAGCTTGAATGGTCTCAGAATCTTTGCAGCTTGGCTTCTAGAAATCTTCTTCACAGTTTTTATTCCTCCCTTTTATTGGTTAGCTTTTAAGGTAAGGAGGGGCCTAATAAATCTGGTCAGTTTCGGGAACTTCCTGAAATTATATTGATTTGTTTACTTTTCTGCTTAAGGTGTTTCTCAGGAAGAATTAAATGTTTCAATCCCAGAGGAAACTGACACAACAACTGTGAAATTAAAATCTGTCAGGAACACACTCTGTTTACATAAGATGTGTTTGTTTTTCCTTTAAATAATGAAAAGTTCACAGTATGGAGAACTAGCATGTCAACAAGAGGATGTCAGGAAGAACCTAGGCCAGGGTTTGAACTTTTTGAGTGATGTAGGAGACTGGAGAATCAAGGACTTGCTTTCAGTTAGGTATATGTGTGTGTGTGTGTGTGTGTGTGTGTGTGTGTGTGTGTGTACTGGGGAACAGGCAATTCCATCATGGGGTATCTTACTTCTTTAATTTTTAAATAAATAACAACTGTATGATACATTGATACATTTAAGAGACATGATGTAATGTTAAAGTGGCTGTAGTTTAGAATGATTAATTAAATCAAGCTAATTCCTTTTTCAAAATCAATTATCTCACAAACTCTTCAGAAGTAAATCATTTAAAAATGTATTGTTTTAGCAATGTTGAAGCAAATGGCGCATTATTTTATTATCATGTAATACTTAGATCCCTGATACTAATCCCTCTTTCCTACCTAAGACATACCTATTCAAACCACCACACCAAGTAAACCCTTTCCTCCCTAAACTGCTTTTGAAGATGGACTTTCATCACAGCAAATGTCGCCCTAACCAGTAGAGAAATCATTTTCACATCTATATATCAGCCAGCTGCTTATAGCCAAAGGGATGAGATGCTACAGTAGAACGGTAACATTTTTACTAGAGATTTAGCTTCATACTAAAGTTAGTACTTTGAACTAGAACTAATCATATACTAGAATTAAGAGTAATGTACATATAACCTTTCAGTAGTAGAATATACTTAATTTAACCTCTATCAGTGAACTTTATACATTCTTATATTGTTACTTATCATCCTTTTCTTTCAATGCATGGAACTTCCTTCAGTATTCTTATAAGGTCAGTTTCATAATGATGAAGAAACTCAGTTTTTATTTGTCTCAGCATTCCTACCTGCCTGCCTACCAGCCTACCTATCTACCTACCTACCTACCTACCTACCTACCTACCTACCTGCCAACCTACCTGTGTGTCTGTTTTTTTATTTGAAACAGAGTAGCCCTGTTTGGCCTAGAATTGGCCTTTCCAGTTTACAGGAAATCTCCTCCTGCTTTTGCCAAAGTTCTTGGTTAAAGGGACGACTCAATACATCTGTGCTTGATTTAGGATGCTGTCCTGGTTTGTTTTAGTCAACTCAACACAATCTACAGTTATCTGGGATGAGGAGTCTCAACTGAAGAAAATCCCCCATAAGACTAGCCTATAGGCGAGTCTGTAGGACATTTTCTCACTTAATTTTTGAGAATCCATTTTGAGACAAATACCAACAACTCTACAGGAAGACTGACAGCTTCTGGTGATACGCTGGTTTTCTATAGTTGGTTGTATTAGTTATATTTCTATTTCTGGGATAAAACATTATGAACCAGGCAACTGATAGAAAGAATGTTTATTTGGACTTGTGGTTCCAGAAGAATGAGGTTTTGTAATGGCTGGGAAGCAGCAGGCGTGTCAGCTGGGGCAGCAAGCCAAGGGCTCAATCTCAAACCAAAAGCAAGCTGCAGAGAGAGTGAACTAGGAACAGCACATGACTTTAAAACCTCAAAGGCCATCCCTAGTGACATGCTTCCTCCAGCAAGGTTGTACTTCTAAAACTTACCCAAGCAGAGCCATCAAATGATGATACAATACCCAAACCTCTGAGCCCATGGGGATATTCTCATTCAAACCACCATACTGTTCATGGACCACAGTGGCAAAATACTAACACTGAAGCTCAGGGATCATTTGGAATCTGTTGTGGGACCTAATGTTTGCAAGGATGTGACAATGGCTCCCGTGGGCAAGAATCCCATCAGTTTCCTGTGTGGGTAGATAGCTACCAGGCTACAGATAAGAAACTCCAACAACTGAGCTTAGAATTTTGGAGGCCAGCAGTAGGGAAAAGACCAGAAAACTTATGTAGGACTTTCTCCAGTGCCATAAGCTATCTAGGAGAAACTAAAATCTAGCAGGTGATCTTCCTGGATGGTTCCACCATGGTCATAAAAAGGGAACTAATGATTTATTGTAGGTGCAAAGACAAAAGATAAAATATTGGCTGGGTTTATCTATACAAACCTTTAATGATAACTTATAGTCTTTAACTCTCCATGAACCTGTAGAGCTAGTGACAGGTAATGAATATGTTTAACCAGATAATTACTCTGGATATGTATGTAAACATCTCTGTTGTAAACTTCTTATTCAACTTATGATTTTAATTTAAGCTTGAACTTTTAGTGAACTTTTGTTAAAAAGGGAGGGTGATCCGAAAACCATGTGATCTATTCTCCCTAGAAAAGGTACAAAAGATTAGGAATGAATACTTTGCATGGTATTTAGAGCAAGGGCATTGTTATGTCAGAGCTAGAGGAGAGAGCAAAATTAGGAGAAGAGAGCAGAAAGAACTTTTTAGATAGAACTCTTTTGGACCAGAACTCAGAGAACTTTTTAGAATCAGTGAAGACCTAGAGAACTTAGAAATAAAGGCTAAAATCATTTCTCTGTTTTATTTTATTTTTTTAAGATTTATTTATTTATTTATTTTATGAGTACACTGTTGCTGTCTTCAGACACAACAGAAGAGGGCATCTGATCCCGTTACAGATGGTTGTGAGCCACCATGTGGTTGCTGGGAATTGAACTCAGGACCTCTGAAAGAGCCATTAGTGCTCTTAACTCTGATCACTTTTCAAAGTATCCATATTTTCTTCCTGTGACTTCAACTAGTAGGTTGGGAGTTGGAGTAGTTCCCCAGGAGGAGATAGAACAAAGGCTACTTTACTAATCCCCTGATGTTTTACAATGAAATGCTAAACTACAGAGATGTAGTTTCTGGCCTCAGAGGACTCAAGTCAGCTACCACTTCATAGTAACTTAGACTTAAGACAGGTAAACTTTTTATTATAATAAAAGCAACCCTGAATGTTGGAGGATCAAGTCTTGCCCCCCACAGACGCTCTTCCCCTTGACTATCTTCAAAGAAGAACCAGAAACAAGAACCACCTAAGTAGGCCTCTGGCACTCCAAGGTGATGCCTAAACAGTAAAAAATAGCATCAAGGCTCTAACAGAGCAGGAATGTGGCCTAGACAAGATTACTTCAGGATCTGTTGTAAGACAAAGCTTGGCAAGCCTGTCCCATTGGAGGTGACAGGCAAGCGTCCTATGGCCTTACCCTAGCAGCACTAAAGTCAAGTTTAGTTGAGAAGCAATTAGAGGAAAAGGAGAGTTTCCAAGTCCCTTGCCCATGACCAATGTCAGCAGGCAGATATACCTGTCTGCAGTGTGCAGGGTGCACGACTACTTCTGCACTTTGCCTGGTGGTTTCATTTGCAGGCTCATGTCCAAATGGGTCTGAAGCCAAGCTGTTTGGCAAATGATGTTGTATCTAAAGCTAAAGATAGGGCTAGAGCCATGGATCTGGCAAACAGTTATGTATGTGCTCTCTCAGAATGACCCTTCTAGGTCTCCTGCCTGAGCGAAATTTACAATATCCTACCCCAAACCTTAACTCCCCACAAAAGTTATTTGTCTATATATAGTACATTTTTTAATTGCTAAAAATACCCTGTAGAGAGCTGGACATTTTAATGATGATTTTATATCTCAGTGAAAATATTTTGACTATACTGGGCAGTCTAGCTTTGTTTCTGGTACTATAATTAAACAGTCTGATGAAAAACAACTTGAGGAGGAAAAGTTATTTCCTTTAATAAGGAGAAGGACCTGCTGTGGAACACACCTGTCTAACACAGAGAAGAGGCTCAGGAAGTAAGGTCTGAGTAGACAAGTTTCCTGGGAAGGTGATGAAAGAAAAGTAACTTTTGAATTAACTCCTGATCATCCTGGGGTCAGAGAAGGATTCCATCTTCAGCATTAAGTGGATTGCCCAGTATGATATGCCTACCTCTCACTGGACAGATGATAGATAGATAGATAGATAGATAGATAGATAGATGATTGATAGATAGATAGATGGATGATAGATAGATAGATGATAGATAGAGAGATAGATAGATAATCTGAAATGTACTCACAGTCCATAAGAAGAAGGTAGTCTATACTTTATAGATCTACAAAGTTACACATGGCAACAGAAGGGGCTAGTGTTGTGAGATATAGATTTAGTAGCATCAAGTAGGAATAGTTCCTCCCTGATTCTTCATGAGCCTTATTGCTTAGTTTCCATAAGCTGGCAAGGAACTCAAGGACTACTGTCCCCTAGGCCTGACATGGCTACTGCTCTCCTCAACTCCCAGCAGCTGTGATTATACAAAATATGGCCCATTAGTATTCCATCATTGAGGATATGAGAAAGATAGATGAGGTCAAGTTTCTTCCCAGGAATTTATGAGCAGTTAGTGATTTCTAGGAGTGGGGCTTACAAGGTCCTACCTCTCCTGCAGGATTTCATAAACAGTTAATCATTGCCGAGAGAGAGAGAGAGAGAGAGAGAGAGAGAGAGAGAGAGAGGTTTACCGGAAAAACTGTCTGTAAGTTGTCCACACTCCAGTAAGGAATTCCAATCAAACTCGTTGTTTTAGTAAGCTAGATGTGAGTGGAATAATCTCTAGTTTCTCATCAGTGCTCTCTTTAGAGTAAATAAACAGTTTATGCATATCTCTCCAGGAAAACTTACAAAGCACAGCTGAATCCTCATATCCAGTAGTTCAGAGGGAGAGTCTGTACCTGATCTGTTTGATAAAGAGAGAGTGTGTCGAGGGAACCTTATCTGAAGAAACAGAGATGTGTGCCTTCCAGTAGTGCTATAGTACATAGTCTTTCACAAGTTTCCAACAACAACAGAAAAAGAGCACAAAATAACAAATAACAAATCTGAGTTTAAGGACATCTACCATATTATCCTCATAAACTTAGCTCTAAATAGGGAACACTGGAATAAGAATAAAACAAGAATCAATTTTAAAAAGAAGAGCACTCATTCTTGCCAAGAGAATGAGATGTGTAGTATTTTGGGATGACTTAGTGACCTTGACTCTCTCTGAACCTGGATAAAATTATAAAGTGGCCTTGCTTTGTCTCATCTTGTCATGTCTCAGAATAGCCTTGTCTGAGGTTGTTATTAGATCTGGTAGGAGAATAAAATAGCCTGCCTATCTATGAGTGCTGGACACATTTCCAAATGTAAAGGATGGTGTATGTTACTAGAGTTTTGTTTTTTGGGTTTTTTTGTTTTGTTGGGTTTTTTTTTATTTAAATGGACGAGTTAGTTGGAGAAAGGGAAGTTAGAAGAAAGTTTATTAGGGAAAGCATCCTGGAAAGAAGACTGCAAATCTTAGTCTTGACAGAGAACTAAGTAGATTTGTATTGTAGACCATTCTGGTCCAGGGAAATGGCAGATGTAAAGAAAAACATGAAATACCTGCAGAGCCCTCTAGAGGATAGCAAGTCAGAGAATGACAAGACGACTGATTATATTGTCTTACTGGATGGGGCTGTGGAGCCAACAGAGATGTCTTCACACTGGAGACATTGAGAATGTCTGCTGAGTGCACAAAGCTGGATGCCATAGCACCTCAAACTGGTGAGACTGCCTGGACGATTCCTGGGAGCCCCTGGGCTTCAGTACATATCGGAAAGCTGAAGTAGTATTCTGATGGCAGCAAAGGGTGGCATCTGCTGCAGCAATGATAGGAAAGCACACTCATCAACAGGCCCAAAGGCAAGCAGCTCTTCACCTGTCCTCTGATCTCTCTTTACCTGAGATGCCACTTGAAGGTGCTGCCCTTCTCTTAGGGAGGCCCTTCTCTCCATCGGTCCAACCTGTACATCCCTCGCAGACTTGCCCAGTATCTTGTCTTTTAGTTAATTCTGGGTCTAATCAAGTTGACAAAATTTACCATCACCACAACCAAAAAGACATCGCTGTTTGATTGTTTAAACAACCAGGAGTGTGGCTTTTGTTTGTTTGTTTGTTTCTTCATTTAAAGGGGTTGGGGATGAAGGAGAGCTGGAATCTCAGATCACAGAGGATAGAATTTCGTCAAGGCTGGCATGATCATGTTCCCAGAGCTTTCCAAGCAGATTGTACTTACTTCTCCCTGCTTCCCTCCAAGTTTCAGTTCAATTCTGCACAGTTTATGTGGAAAATCCAATACTAATTGATATTTTCACATGACCCTATATATTATACAATAAAATTGCTTGTCAAGAAAGGTTTTACTACTACCTAGAAGATAGATGGGATTGTCAGCCTGTAAATATACTGTCCATGGCAGAAGATCAATTAGCCTGTGTATAATTTTCTTAGCCACCTTGAAACTAGACTGGAGTGGTTTTTCCAGACTCCCTGATATACAACCCATTTGAGCTAGGGCTCAAAATTAGTAGTTGTTCTAGATAGTTTTAAGTCAATTTGACACAAGCTAGAGTTATCTGAAATGGAGTGGGGTGGAACTTGATTGAGAAAATGCCTCCATAAGATCTAATTGTAAAGCATTTTTCTTAATTATTAATTGATGGTGGAGGGCCCAGATCCCAGGGCTACTGGTCCTGGGTCTTATAAGAAAGAAGGCTGAGCAAGCCAGGAAGATCAAGCCAGTAAGCAGCACTCCTCCATGGATCTGTACCTGCACTGGTCTCCAGGTCCCTGTCTTGTTTGAGTTTCTGCCTTGACTTTCCTCAGTGATGGACTGTGACCTGGAATTGTAAGCTGAAATAAACCTTTTTGTTCCCAAGTTGCTTTTGGTTTTGGTGTTTCATCACAGTCATGGTAACCTTTAGTAGGACAGTGATAAAAGATTCATACAGCATGGCTTTATCACTCCATGTGCCTTTCTATTCCAGCTCATGCCTTAAACATTGTAAGATAATTAGTGTGAAGATACCTTTGTTACCATAGGGAATTTAGACTGTGAACTCAATAAAACGCTAACAATGGCTAAATTGCTCAAATGTCAGGAAAAAAAAGTGTTAACAATAATGAACTCTAGGGCCCAACATTTGTTGGTTGAGGCTAAGTTATTTAGCAAGTGTGCTTTAGTTTCCTGCTTTATAAATGGAATATTAGTACCAACTTCAAAAGGTTTTTAAAGAAATTAAAATATACATTAAGTTTATAAACTCATTGGCAAAAAGTACCATGTGAACGCACTATAATAATGATTGCAATTATGCATAAGTAGTCATTAATGTCATGTGACTATAGTTAATGGGCTCACTATACATTATATTGTGCATATAAACAATCACAATCTTATCAATGAATGATTTCTTTTACTTAAGGTCAAGTTACACGTAGGATGTTACTATTACTTATAGTAACTGTTACTATAATAACAATCACATAATGAATTGGTCTTTGACAGTTTATGAAATTGTACTTTAAGACACTTTCATATGTGTGATGTATCCAGGCCTTCTGTGAAAGAAGATCTGAACACATTTGTGAGTAAGATATTTTTGGCCCATGCCTGAAAAATTCTCTAAGAATCTCAGCTCGTTAAGGCCCATTTAACATCCTAACAGCCAGTACACATATTTTTTTAAAAATAACTCAAGAGTGTGGCTTTTTCATTTCTCTGTCCCAAGGGGTTTCAAATGAAGGAGAACTGGAATCTCAGATTGCCATATTTAGTGCCAATAAAATAAGTGTGATAACAGCCTGATGGAGCAAAGCTTGACATGAAGAAAACACCTGCCTGGTGTTAATAAGATGCATGAGTTTCAGACAACAGAAAACCAAAGGAAATTACCACTATGTCTATCTTGATAAAGTCCCAACGGAGCTGTCATTTCTTTCATTATATTCAAATGTTTATTTGAATTCTTATGATATTCACATGGGGAAAATTATTTGGATTTGGACTCAGGCCAGATATTATATTTCTAAGTATTGCCAAGTCATTATTAATACTACGTAATCTTTTGTGGGTTCAGTAAAAGATAAAGAGAGACAAAGAGAAATGTTTGTATTTTCTACATATTTATTAGGGGGAGAAGAGCGATCACCAGACAAGTTCTAATACTAATAAGCCTATGTGTATCTGACATTTCTTTAGACCTAGCCAGATACTCTCTTTTCCTCCAAAGGTCCCAGGGGCCCAGAAAAATGTTTCAATTTTCTAACAGCTGTTATTTTTAGGTACAAAATACAAATTTTAAAAAGCAAATGTGTTATGAAAGAACTTTAAAAACTCAGCTTCATTTTCTGTGAAATATGAACATCCAACTCCCAACAAATTGAGAGCATCGAGTTAATAAAATCGTGTACTTCTTGCAAAATGTGGGCAATATTTGTCAAGTCTGGCAGTATAAGCACACATTTTCGAGGGGCAACAGCCCGTTCAGTGTCTCCATGTCCTTGCTTGTGTGAAGTTTTAATGTATAAAAGACAAACTCTCAGTTTGGAAGCCATCGTTCCCAGCTTACTAGCCTTTTTTCCACTGGAGGGGGTGACTGTTTCCTTGATCATAAATGATTTCTAGTTCTAGTACTAAAAGTAACAATAAATCATGATAATAATAATGACTATCTTGTTAGACTGTCTTCTATTTCTAACAGACATGTGTGCTCATAATTTTTAAAAAGAAAATATCATCTCTTTTACTTCAGCTTAATAAATGGTGGGTATTACTCACATACAGTCTTCATTTGGTTGGCTGTGTTGAACTGATACAAAGAACATGTGGCTAACTGAAATCTGTGACACTGCAAATTATAATTTGATTATCTATCCATACCCAATTATTGATTCAAACTCTGAACTAATAAACTGAAGAGACATATTCTTATTCCTTCTACCCTTAATACATTGAAATTTAAATGACATAAACTCCTTTATGAATAATACTACATAGTATGTGTATGTGTGCTTCATTGGCTTCTTGTTCACTTTTTGTTAGTGTGTGCATGTATGTATGTCTATGCGTGAGTGCCTTGTGTGGGTTATATGGCCAAATGTGTAGGTAGGAGCATGTGGAAGCCATAGGAAAATGTGGGTGTCTTCTACCAATCTCACTTTATTTCTCTGAGGCACAGTTTCCCTGAACCTGGATCTCACAGTTTTTCAGCTAAGCTACAAGTAAGCAAGCCCTCGTCAGGAGGGTGCTGGGATCCTAATTCTCATACTTACGCTTTTGTAGCAAGTCCAAGAAGCAACTTTGCAGCAAGAACCATCTCTCCAGCTCCCTGTTTTCATTTTGAGACCAGGTCTCATATATCACAGGCTACCATGGAACATGTTTTGTAGCTGATGGTGACCTTGAATTTCTGATATTCCTGTCTTTAGCTCGCAAGAGATAAGATCACAGACATGCATCAACATGACTGCTTTATACTGGTGCTAGGAATTGAACCCAGAATTTCATACATTCTAAATAAACATTACTACTGAGCTACAATCCCAGCCCTGACACTACATGCTTTGCACATACTTGCATGCCTGCCATCACTTTTAATTTTCCATGTATTCATTTATAAAAGGGATCCTATACAATAACATAAAAACTTAGCACTATCATTTACAAATTGCTAAATTGGCATCAAACATTATAGTCTTAAGTAAATGCAGACCATTTTCCCTAGAAAAATTTAGATTCTGGTTTTAAATGCTATTTTTTTCTTTTTTGTATACAGATATGTATGCGGAGGCAATTGGCTAGTTACCATGGTAGTTTCTAAGAATCTACTTAGACTTGCTCTCGTAAAATTTGCTTAGTAAGTGAGGCTGGCTTGAGCAGTGAGCCCAGGGATCTCCATGTCTCTCTACCTCTACTACATCTGTAGAATTTTTTTCAATTTTTATTATTTTACTTATTTACATTCCACTCATTGCTTCCCCATTGGTCCTCTCTCCCACAGTTCCTAATCCCATTCCTCCTCCTTGCCTTTGAAAGGGTGCTCCCACCCCACCAGGCCTCTTGCTTCCCTGGGGCCTCAAGTCTCTAGAGGATTAAGCCATCTTTTCCCACTAAGGCTTGACCAGGCAGACCTCTGCGACATTTGGGCCAGGGTCCGCAGACCAGGCATGTATGCTCCTGATTAGATCTGTCTCTGGAAGCTCCCTGGGGTCTGGATAAGTGGAGACTGCTGGTCTTCCTATGTGGTTGTCCTCCCCTTCAGCTTCTTCAATCCTTCCCCTAATTTAACCATAGGGGTCCCCAACTTCAGTTCAATGGTTGGGTGTAAGTATCTGCTTCTGTCTCAGTCAGCTGCTGGTAGGGCCTATCAGAGGACAGCCATGCCAGGCTCCTATTAGTAAGCACATCATAGCATCAGTAATAGTGTCAGGCCTTGGTGCCCTCCCATGGGATGAATTCAAGGTTCGGCTGGTCATCAGACCACCTTTCCTTCAGTCTCATTTCCATTTTTGTCTCTGAAGTTCTTTTAGACAGGAACAGTTCTGGGTCAGAAATTTTAGCTGTGGGTTAGTAACCCTGTCCCTCAGCTTGAGGCCCCGTCTATCTACTGGAGGTGTACTCTTAAAGTTCTCTCTCCCCAGTGTTGGGCATTTTAGCTAAGGTCAACCCCATTGAGTCCTTAGAGTCTCTCACCTCCTGGGTGTCTGGTTCTTTCTAAAGGGGACTCCTCCAATGCTGCTTATCTCAATTCATTTTCTTGGCCCTCTGAGCTTCTCTCCTGTGCCCCCACCTCATCCTGTTCCCTTTTTCCCACCCCCTCTACTCTCCCACCCAGGTCTCTCCCTTCCTTTACTTCCTGTGATTATTTCCTTCCCCCTTCTAAGTGGAATGGAAACATCCTACATCTGTGTTCTTAACCTGGGTTCTGGGGATCAAACTCAGGTCTTCATGCTTCTGTGCAAGTGTTTTATTTGTGTTATCTCCCCACGCCCTTAATCTTTATTGAATGCACTGTGTTACACTGAGAGAGCTGTGACCTTTTCTGTAACAGCCCCTCGGAGTCAGCTGCCTTGTGTCTTCATCATCCCTTTACTGTTTCTTGCCTTTGATCTTTATCTTCATTTTCTTTATACGCCCAACACACCCATCTTTGAATGTTCCTACTCCTCCCGTACTGGTAGATCCTATCATAGTCACAGCCCACCATAAGGTACAGCCCTCACATCTAATCCTCAAACCATGATTATTCTTAATGGAAACAGCATTTACATGGATGGACTACTCTTAAATGATTCATTTACATTTGTCTCCTATTTTTTTTTAATGGAGCTCAAGATAGTACCATATACTTCTATGACTCTCATAGCAAACTAGCAGTACATACTCATGCAGTAACTATTTAGAAAATACTTGTGCATTTAACCTATCAATGTAACTACAGCTGAAATATAACTCATCTTCCTATACTTATATTTCCATCAATAAATCTTGTATAATCCTGTATCCTATATAATCAGTTATTATAATTGTGTTTAGCATGAGTTTTATCGATGTTGATAAGTTAATTAAAACAATATTGCTTTCTAATTGTCATAAAGCTGAAACTTATGACTTCAGGGGTCAAATAAACTATACATACCAGAAGGATTGTCTGAACAGAGCCAGAATTTGGCCCATAGATTAGGACTGAGAAGAGGACCTGGGAATGTCAGATAATGATTGCTTTTCTCGAGAGTTACACTAATACATCCCATTCTGCTGGACATAATTGTGTAGCAAATCAGGGATGTCTCCTGAGGAGCTGCCTTGATGCAGAAAAAACACCTTCAATATTTCTGAAAATTGAGCAATATTTTTATTTTATAATAATTCTGATAACACTACGTCACCTAAATTTGTAGTACAAAACAGCAGAAGCATTATAAATACATCAGTCATATTTTTTACACAGTCTAAAAAAAACCATTTCCAAGCACACACTGAAAAGATGTGTTTTGCTTTTCTAAATAATACCATGGTAATTTGGATTTTCTGAAATAGAAGTGTTTGGTTTAAACAAATGATTTTTTTATTTGTCTTTTAAGGTGAATTTGGAGAAGTCTGCAGTGGGCGTTTGAAGACACCAGGGAAAAGGGAGATCCCAGTTGCCATTAAAACATTGAAAGGTGGCCACATGGACCGACAAAGAAGAGATTTTCTAAGAGAAGCTAGTATCATGGGTCAATTTGACCACCCAAATATCATTCGCCTAGAAGGTGTTGTCACTAAAAGTAAGTTCCTGGTTTTCCTCACTATTTCTCATACTCTGCTCTTAGGGTTTTTTTTGTTTTTGTTTTTTGGTTTTTTGTTTTGTTTTTGTTTGTTTGTTTGTTTGTTTTTATTAGATCATAATAACAATACAAAGTTGTTAGGACAGCAACTTCATTCAGGCACTGGCTTCTGACATCACTTCTCAGTGTCTGCCTCTAGGCCATGGCATTATCAGTGTTTGCATGGGTTACCACAAAGCTTGGAAAAAGCATTACCTCTAAACTTTGCTCATTTGAGTCATTTGAGCATAATGACTCAGGAGTAAAGGGTTATATTTTTCTAAACATCAATATGAATAGAAGACTGACCATCAATATTTGATTCATTAAAGTAAAATACTACTGCTTAGAAATATATTTCACAGACAAATATAAAATGCTTTATTGTAGAGTAAAACATTTTCAGAAAAAAATGCTCTATGGAAGTCAGCTCTATTAATAGCATTATGAATAAATTATTATACTTGGCATAAAGTAAAATAAAAGATAACTGCTGAAATAACAATTCTGCTGTTACAGAAATAGTGAAATCAAGGTCATTGTTTTGAAAGCAAATCACTTTAAAATCCAAAATTAGTCATCTACTTTAAGTAATTAGTTGCATTTGATAAATGATAAAGGCAGAAAATGTAACAATATGAATCCATTTTTATTCACTAATAAATTAAATATAAAACCCAACAGAGAATATCATTGAATTTTTCACAAAGACTATTTAGATACTTGAAAGTGGTATTTTAATTTACATAATTAAAATTTTGTTAACAACCACTGAGATAGGAGTAGGGCATGGAGTGATGGCTCAGTGTTTAAGGGCACATTCTACCGACTCTAGCAGAGGAGCTGGGCTGAGTGTCCAGAGCCCACTGCCACGTCAGAATCATGTAATTTCAGTTCCAGTGGACTTGATGATTTCTTCATGCTACCACAAGCTCTTGTACATATGTGACGAATATAAACTCATGGAAACATACATAAAAATAAAATATGTAAATAAATAAACATTTTCAAACCATTTAATGGATGTTAAAATTTTATGTTATAGTTAAAAATAAGAAAATGCAATAACTTAATAAAAATGTGCTGCCCTCTGAATCTGAAACCTCTATATTCTTCACCCAAGGCATTGGTAAAATGCTGCTTAAAAGAGCAGATTAATTGCAGCTCCAATAGTTCAAAGAGTAGGGAAGAATTTTCAAGATGATAGGCATTATAGTGGGTTTTTATTGTAGTAATTTTAGTAGCTTTTCAATATTCACCCATAAGTCCTTCTCAACCACAATTATACTGAACTTGACCGTCTGATCAACCTTGACCACTGGGACATTAGCAAGAGCAAGGCACATGGCATCTTATATACTTGCAAGTTGATATTTGTAGTCTATAATTCTTCCTGAATCCCAATTTCCATGTCAAATGAAAGCAATCCATGCAGTTTTGCAAAAAAAGAAGCCTAGCAAGGTAGGAGGACATTGCATATAGTCTGAGTTTAACTACAAGGTACCCACGGGAACTTACTGCTATAATTGTCCTCTGACCTTAACACCTGTGTTGTGACTTGCATATGGTCATATCCACATCTCTCTTACACTCATCATACATATATGTTAAATCTCTCTCTCTCTCTCTCTCTCTCTCTCTCTCTCTCTCTCTCTCACACACACACACACACACACACACACACACATACACACAAGCACAAAGACACACATGTACACACACACTGAATTAGATGGATGGATGGATGGATGGATGGATGGATGGATGGATGGATAGACGGACAGATGAACAGACAGATGGACTAACTGATGGACGGACTGACAGACAGACAGATGCAAGATTTTCAAAAAACATAGAATCAAGGTATTTTACTTAACAACCCCAGCCAAAATACTAGACAGCACTAAATGCCAGGCCTGTGAGTGAACCGTGTCAGACATTATATCCCTACCCAAGTCCCACCCTAGTCAGACACCTAAAGCTATGGTCATTTGGCAGGGCAAAGAAATCAAATGAACTCAATTTAGTCAACCCAAAAATGGTAACAGTTTTTTTTTTAAATCATTTTGTGTTTTTATTGATTCTTAAATTTTTTCATACAATGTATTTTGAGTATATGTACATTCTCACATTTCCCTTTAACTCCTCTAAGATCTACTCCAAGTTTTTGTTTTCTGTTTTTGTTTTTTGTTTTGTTTTGTTTTTTAATATTCCATCAAGTCAAATACTCCTCTCATACTCTGGACTATATCCAATGGAATACTCTAATTGTCCTAGGGGACACACCCATAAAGAAAAGTGACTCTTCCTCTCCTAGAAGTCTAATTGTCCATATCTCCTCAGGTGCAGGTAGAGATTTGAGTTCCCCTACCATTTTGCAATGTTGACTGGCTCAATCTTGTGCAAGTCTTATACAGACAAGCATACTTGCTGAGAGATCATAAGTTGAGCTGTTTATTAGATCCAGAAGGCACTATTTCACTCTTGTCCTCCCTGATCTCTGGCTCTTACAGTCTTTCCACCCTCCCTTCTGTTGTGGTCCCTGGGTCTTGTGTGATAGAGTAGTGATCTAGATAACACACCACTGACACATTATCACTTTGAACCACCATCCACTACACAAAGATGCTTTTGGATAAGGAACAAGAACTATACTGATCTGTGAATACAAAGATACGACTGTGACCATGTATGCTAGTAGCACAAATGTTATGAGGGTAATGGTGAACAACTGCAGATTTCAAGTCTGCTCCATAGGAGGAAATACATGCCTGAGACTGTAAATCTGACTAATGACACATGGTTGGGGAACTTAGACATCCTAGGAATGAACTTAGTACTGCTATATTGTTCGATGCATAGTATCAAAATGCCTGTAATTCATGTAAAATTGTTGTTTTAATTTAAAATTGTTTCTTTCACAGAAATAAATAACCAAATCAATGAATCATAATTGGAATTCTGCTCTTGCCAATTAAGATCTATACACATTGGATAAATTATTTAACATCTCTATACTTAACTTTCATGTCTGTAAAACAAAGCTAAACTAACCCAGATATCATTGATTAGAGTATCTCAGTTCTCTCTTTTCAAGACTTCAAATTATTTCTATACAAATTAAATCTACAAATGTATACTGAATCTATAAATGTATACATCATCTTCCTGTCATTAGCTTGACCATTTCAAATTACTCCTTAGTTTTTATATTAAATTTACATGAAAAATTTAATTTTGAGGGTGACTTATAAATTAAGTTTGATGTCAAAATTCTCTTGCATGAGTTTACACATAGAATGTCTAAAATATCAGAGACCAGAAAAAGACTCAAAGTTTGAAAAGTAATAGATCTTTATTTTCTTCAATTAATAGATCAAATCTTATCAAATAAATACTATGACTTCATCCACATATTGTCATATATATTATATATAGCATATTTATATGATATCTAAATTAGGACATATAAAAAGGCTCTACAAAGTGGGTAAATTAATTCTATATAAGTCAGCATACCCTTGATGACAATCAGCACTATAGTTTTACCTGCTAAGAGCAAGCCCCATAGGGGAGTGCTGAGGCTCTGCAGGGTATATTGTAGGGATGCGAGAAAAGCAATTCCGGCAATAATTGGTGATCCTGCTTGTACTGTTACCAGCTTGAGTCAAGTGCTATGGGATTGTTAGAAGAAAAGCAATAAATAAATGAATACCTTATTCCCATAAATACACAGTAATTGTTCCAGGATTGCCCTTAAGTAGCGAAGAGATAGCTAGCAATTAATGTTCCCTAAAGACGCCCCAACTGCATAAAAGATACTGATGAAGATAACGATGCAGTACAAGGGCCTGACTGTAGATAGATTGTCCTGGGGTCTGGGAAACAAATACATTGAATTTCCATTAAAAGTAATAGAAGATTATAAATAAAAACCTTCAGACCATCCTTCTATAAGTTCTTGTTTAATGTGAGTATCTTTTTGTCTTGTGTATAACCTTTTCTCTTAGAAACATGTATTGTACAGCTCTTTGAATCACTTCTGCTCCTTCACATGTCCATATATAACTGCTTTTATTTTAAATTGGGAAGCTAAATGATTAAAGACTGCATCATGCAAAAACAATGTCTGATAAAAATTGAGCCTCTTTATATGAATCATATCACAACAATATTAGCCTGTTAAGGGATAACTGATGGAAAGAAAGATGAACCAGTTAAAACCATATGCACAACACATACTTTCTTCAGGAAGCAAATAGAAGCCATCAGTTGGAGGACAGACTTGTAATCATTAGTAGCACAGATAGTCACGCTGTGTAACTGATAGTTATCAGTGACATTAGTTACATCACCAAGAGGCAAAAGGCTACCTTTCTGTAAGAAGTTAAGAATTGCAGCTTAGAGATGAAGAAATACAGCACAATAACTGTGTGACAGACAACAGAGTCTATCTTCCAGCTAAGTAAAAAGTGTGTTTACAAGAACTAACTATAGCCTAAATAACTCAGTAAAGTTGAACAGAAGTCATCCCCAGTAGCAAACAAATTCCCAAAGATAACTCCATGTCATTCTAAGACACTCTTTAAAGATCCCATGGATCAATACTAAAGCTATAATAGAATCTTTAGAGTTACTTAAAACCTTTGTATGTTCAAGAATATTATAAATTATGCCTAGGGAGTTTTATGAGTATACATAAAAGAATAAATTCTACTCGGTCAAAAAGCATTGTACTTCATGCATAAAGAGGTTCCCTAGTTCTAGGACTGGCTTATTCTTGTTAAATAAAGGTAAGCCTCCAAACTTCCACTGTTACAGCAACTGCTTCACCAGCTGATTATTTATGGAATAGTCACCAAACCTCCCTAGGGCTTAGATTTTTGTTTTCCTCTAAATGAAAGAAAAGTACAGATAAGAATAGAAAACTTAGAAGTCAAATGTAACCCTAATAAATCCTGTTCCCTTAACAAACAAAGGGACATGAGATGTTCATAAGAAAGCTTATCCCATGATGACTGATCCCTCCAAGATCATTATAAATCTAGGTTCATGCTGATAATTCAAAAATGTTAATGAGGTTCAAGTTGAAAAAGATGAAATTTTCAACAAACCTTTTAATTTATAATACATACATTGGAAATATATGGGGAAATTTATCTGTAAGCAACATTACAGTTTTGATAGCATATTAGTCAACTTTCTGTAACAGCAATGCAATCTTTGATATTATTTAACTGATAAAATAATAGGCATACTGTTGCTAACAGTTTCGAAGTTCTGATTGATTAGCTACAATAGTTAGGTTCTTACTGATGGCACCATGGAATGCAAAGAGGGAGCAAAATCACGAGAAGAGTGGTAGGGGAGTATTCTAGGCAGACACAGTAAATTTAAGTCTTGAATCAGGACTAGTATGTTAGTGTAACAGCAAGAAAGCTGGCAAAAGAAATGAGTGTCAATTAATTACATAATGAAAAAAAAAGACAAAATAGCAAGGAAGCCAGAGTAGCAAGACAAAAAAAAAAAATGGTGAGAAAAGAAATTATATTAATCAATATCTATTTTGAAAGGAATAGATTTAAAAACCTATTTTTAAGATTTAACTAAGATATTTTGGTTACTGCCTGATTATATGAGAGATGAGGAGGAAAGGTCATATTCAAATGGCTTCTAATCATATTATTCCTGTCAGAAAAAGAATGGTAAGGAACATCAGGAAAGAAAGAGAACAGATTTAGAGAGAAAACAGTATTTTCTTGTTTGAACATGACTGCATTTAACTGAAGACTTCCAGGAAGTCCTTGAAGCCTGGCAAGGAGCTTGGTTCACAAATGCAAATGAAAAAGCATTTAGCAGACTGGTGATGCTTAGCAGCTGACTTAGGGAAGGTGTTATTCCCTGGAAGAGGACTGCATTAAAATGCCATATGTATGAAATTTTCAGGAAACATACTTAATCAGGAAAAAACACCAAAAGAAAAAGAAAATTACTCAAAAAAGAGAAGCTAAGACAGAAGAGAAGTAACCAGCAACAGAAAGCATAGGTCTGTCCGAATGAGAGATCCTTAGAATAAAATGAGCTAGGGAGCCAACTACAATAAGGACCACGAAGCATCCTTTGGTTAAAAAAAGAAAATTCAGAAAAATATACTCCATTAAGCTCACTGTTGGCAGAGCTAGACAGCACAACATTTGAGGCATGCAAACTGACGCTGTATACTGGTAGCTTTGAAAATAGTCAAGGCTGCTACTATCTTAAATTCAAAATGCTTAACATTCATTAAAGCCTTCACTCATTCAGATAATATGTATTATATGACAAGCTATGGGATGCCAGGCTCTTTTCCAAATACTGGGATTCAGGACTGAGTAGGAAAGGTCAAATCCTGTCCTCCTGGGTCAGAAGTTCCTAGAATTGGGCTGGAGAGATGGCTCAGAGGTTAAGAGCACAACTATTCTTCCAAGGGTCCTGAGTTCAATTCCCAAAAACCACATGATGGCTATTAACTATGTATAGTGAGATCTCATGTCCTCTTTTGGAGTGCAGGCCTTCATGTAGGTAGAATACTGTATACATAATAAATAATCTAAAATTTTTGTTAAAACATATTTTAAAAAGAGGAAGTCTAGAGTTTCATTCTTAAATCAAGCATTCATTTTGAATGACAAAGGTACTTCCAATTCATTCTTATTTCTCCTGTGCTCCTCTTTCTCCTTTTACATTCTGGGGAAGATTGGATAAAATACCAGTGTGATCTCAGCCCAGGATTCAGCTCTGACGATTCCTGGTAAGAAGGTCGTAGTCTCCAGCAGGGCTCTACCTGGAGTTTCTACCCTCCTTTGCTTTGTTGGTGTAGAACACAGGTTCATCTTCCAGGATGGATGGTAGAGGACTGGAGTTCTAAACTGTTTGTGATAGATGCTGAGAAGATGTTAGAAGCAAAGGATTTTGAGGTCACTGAAATCTAAGAAAACTAGACCGCGATGATGTAGCCTGCTTCTCTGCTATCAAGAAAGGAAAGAGGAATAGAGTGTGAGGAAGGTGTAACCCAGAGACAGAAGTGAATAGAAATGGTAGCAAAGGGGAAAGGCAGGTAAATTTTATGGACGTTCTTCTATTAGCCTTAAGAATTTACTATGCTGTTGCTAAAAATGGTGATGAATTATTCCTGAGTGATTTCAGGAGACTATGGGGATGTGTAGAACACTTACTGCAAAGTATGTGCTCTTGGAATTATAACATATACACACAGCTAAACAAAATGAATCGTATGTGACTACAGCAAAAATTACAAGATGGCACAGCCTGTGGCCCTCTTGTCACATTCTGTTCAAGCACTGCCGGGACACACTGGGAAATTGGAATAGTGTATAGGGATGTTTTCCTGTTATCAGATTAGAGTCTCTCTTTTTATAAAGAAAAATAATAAATATTTTTTCTGTATTCAAGGGAAATATAATCTTGTCCCTTCTGTATTTGCATATCTGGGTTTCCTCCATGTCACTCATTTAAATCACTTCTGTAGACCTACCGCCAGCAGCTTCCACCTCCTTGTTTTCTGTCCCGAATCCTGCTAATGAACTTGATAGGCTGTGATAAGTAGTAAGAGCTCTCAGAAAGAAATCTAATAAGTTGTTGGCTATGAAAGTAACACTGTAAACTGCAGGAGCTAAGAGAGAGAAGAGACTACAACTAAAATTGTATTTATCCAATTGTATTTATTTCTTTAAGAATAAAGCCATCTAAAAAGTAAAATCATATTCATTTTCAGAAAAAAAAAATATCCCTTCTCTTTCATCCCTAAAATAAGCTTGGTCTGAGTAGAGAGCACAATGCATCTAAATTTGGGAGAACTAAAAACAAAGTAAATAAATCCATGTTATAGGCATGAATTTGCAGCCATGCATTCAGAATACGAATCAGCTGGCCAGCCCAAGAAGCGGGCACTTTGGTCATGCCTAAGAAACCTTAAATAAGCCTTTAGCAGCCTTATGTAGGGCTGGTTAAAGACTCGTAAAAGTCACCAAATGATTATGAAGTCTCCTGTGTGAATTTTTTTTTTATTTTCAGAAGTACCTGTGGGATCAATGATAGGAATCTAACACGGTCCTCATTTATTGTGTAGGGTTTTCTGAAGGGCTTAAGATTGAACCCTAGCTGAACCTCTTTTAATGTTGTCTGGTAATGTTTCAGGTGTTGCTGCTTTTGTCATTGTTAGAAATCATTGCTGTGACACTTCCTCCATTTTCATCTCAATATAATTTCAGACTTAGAGAATATGTTATGAAAGATATACTTTTTCTACAACTTTCAGCCAGTTCATCCTGATAATAGTAAAATTATTATCAAAGCCAAGAAATGACCCAAGTGTGGTGGCACATGTTTGTAGTCCTAGCTCTAGAAAGCTGAATCAGGAGGTTCACACCTTTGAGGTTAGTCTGGGCAATATACTAGGATCTTCTTTGAAAGAAGGAGAGAGAGGAGGGAGGGACAGAAGGCAGAGAGGTGAGACAGTCCTTACTGTAGTCTCATTCTGCCTTGCCAGGTCTACCTTCTGTTTCTGCTCTGTTATCAGTTCAAGGCTCCTGGGTAGAATTTATCTCACATAATTTTAGTCTCTTCTCATCTGTGAGAGTTTTTTGGGATTCTTCACCTTTGACCTCCATACTGTTCATGAATACAGATCAGTTTGTTTTCTGAATGTCCTCCACATTAGTGTCTATAGCTCTCACGATGATATGCAGCTCTCCCTTGCTTGGCAGGAAGTTCGCAGGAGGGATGCACCTCCCTGAGTGCAGGGTGGGAAGGGATTACCCCTGAATGCCTCATTCTTTAGGAAGCCAACTCCTACATCACCACACTATAAAGCGACTTCTCCCTCGTTTGGAAATAATGTGTACTTGGATGACAGATAATTTAGACTGTCAAAATTCTCTATTCTCAAATCTGTGGTCATTAGTTTTATTATCTGTTAATAGAAGCTGTCAGCAACAGTTATTTTGGTTGTATGCTCATGATAACTTTTCTGTCTTCTCTATACAGTTTGGTAGTCAGAACCCGTCTATAAGGCGAAGCAGTTTCATAAAGTTGTACAGTAGAACGATACACCTTACCTTCATTTCCTTACCAGGATACTCGTGAAATCCATCTGTGGTTCTAACTGATTGCCGTTCCAATCTTTGTTTTACATGCGGTGGTTGATGGGCGTCTGAATGCTTGCAATTTAGGTGTTCACTTATGAAACGACTTTAACCATGTGAGCACAAGTTTCTATAAGAAGGTATATTTACGTCTATCTTGGGTAAATATTTAGCTGTGGGATGACTGAACCATAAGATAAATATATATTTAATATCATAAAAAATTCCAGGTACCTGGATGGAGCATCACATTTGCATGTCCACTAGTGATTAGGCTCATTCTAGGTGCCTGGTATCATTTGTGATAGTTGGAACAAACAAACAAAAAGGTTAGCTCTTCTAGTGAACTTCCCAGGGAACCTTATTTGCATTTTTCTAATGATTAATGAGTCTGGGTGTCTTTTTTCAGTTTTGCCTGTCTTTTTTAATTGTGATTTTTTTATATTTAATTTTTTGCAATAAAATACTTTGCCAATAATGTGATTTTTTTAGTGTCTTTTTTCTAGTTTGAAGTCCCTCTCTTCATTCTTCTACCAGTGTCATTTGCAGAGAAATTTTTCTTATGTTAATTTTGATAAAAAATATCTTGCAATATTTTAAATGGATTATACTTATGGTACTGTACATAAACTCTCTTCAGCGAGCCTAAAGGGGTTCTAATTAACAAATCCACTGTACTCAGCCTTGATTCTTTCTGTATTTAAACAGCCTTATGCTGAGACCCTCCACCATCTGATGCGCTCTCCTGAACTCAGAGCAACCAAACGTCTCTGTAACAGATTCTCAGGGCTTGTGATGACCCTGGTGTAAAACACTAAACATGGTGCAATATGTAACTTGTTTTGTTTTGTTTTTTTCGAGACAGGGTTTCTCTGTGTGGCCCTGGCTGTCCTGGACCTCACTCTGTAGACCAGGCTGGCCTCGAATTCAGAAATCCGCCTGCCTCTGCCTCCCAAGTGCTGGGATTAAAGGTGTGCGCCACCACTGCCTGGCGCATTATGGAACTTTATCTATCTTCTTGAAGTTTTCTTTTGTGATTCACTTTTATTTTCCGTTTTCTCACAAATCTGTGTTATGAACCCCAAAATGTAGTTTATATATTTTTTATTTTTGAATGAAGGTTATACCAAGGTACACTGGAATAAGGGGTAATACCTGCCTTAATCTATAAGAACGGGCTGTATTTTGTCTTCCATGCTAAAGTAAAGGTTAAGAGTATGAGGAGGCTAATTTTTCTAGGCTATGAAGCTCAGTTCTTATCTGTAACTCTACCTAGTGTCAGCCATATTCATGTAAGACTGACAACTTTCCGATAATTAAGTTTGTCTGGACTTAGACATGTTTTCCTATGTCTCAACAATCATCACATTGGAGAAATTTTCTTTTCTAAAGTTATATTATAAACTACTTGTACATGGCATTTCTACAGAAGCAATTTGATAATATGACTACATGACTAATTTACATATAGAAATATTAAATATTCCCAAGCATTACCTAGTCTGTATCTAATGGAGATGTGTAAATGATAATTCTAACACTCAGTCTCAACTCACAAATATATAAGTATAATATTGGGCTTTCTGGTCTGAGACCTAACAGGAGAGCCTCTTTAGTCCACTCTAAGTTGAGATAAAGCAACAGAAGGGTGTGAATGAATTGACATTTTTATGAGCTAACATCAATCACAAGAGTGCATTTGTTCATTGTTCAATCATCACAAATGTCAACAAAAGGCATTAGTGATATTTTTCTCTATTTCACTAGATGAGATGACTATTTCAAGATTCCTACCCACGAATTTAATGTATTGACCTTTCCTCTAAACATTAATAAGCATGATTCTTTTGAAATAAGTTCAGTTTTCATTTTGGCATGGCCATATATTATACGAGACATGCTATTGTATTTGCTACAGCAATCCATATGTACAGTGGCCTATTGCTCCTCTGTGGCTTTCTCATTATTTTGTATAGTTGATGCCTGAACTGTTCCATTACACTGAAATGAAAGTATACGGAAATGTTCCCCATTAGCCACTGCCTCTTAATATAGATTTTATACTGTGGTGAAAAATCCCAGAATATGCCCTAGAGAAGAAAGGCTAAGTGAGAACTGGAAGGTTACTGGAAGAACTAAGGGCAATTAAGGCAACTTACAGACAGGAGGCATCAGCAATAAGGATAGTGTATGTCTTAGCTCCTTCAAGAAAATGAATACACTTCCCTTAAAAGGGATCTGAAATTAATAGAGATATTGCTTAAGTGTTACTAAGCAAATCTGGTGAGACAAAACTGAAGTTTCAGTCCTTTAAGGTCTAGTGTTCCAAATTACTCTGCATGAACAAAGCAGGATTCTCAGGCACAAAGGTGATAGGCTCAGAAACTATTTCATAGGAGCTGTCCCAGGCAGGAACATGGAATATTGTTTTATCAAATGATAAAATATTGTAATTCTACAATCATGTATATCTTAAAATTAATATTTTCATAAGATAAAAATTAAAGCTTCTTGTAGCTAAAATAATACCACTGGGCTTTTGGTACTATTCCTAAAGTTTTGCAGTAAGAGAAGTCTGCATTGTAAGGAGATGCACACTTTTTTGTAACGAAATGGATCTGGTCTTTTATCTAATTACTAAGAAGGAACCAACCGGAAGAGAGGTAAGAATAAAACATTAATGAAGAAGCTGGTGTGAATGGAACAAACCCCCACTTTAATCAAATTTGAGTTTCTTGAAGGATTTATCAGTGCTCATTTAGGAATTTAATGAGATGAGGCCAGTGTTTCTGCATGTGTTAAAGATATGTCCTTTACAGTAAGAAAAATTATCCTTCTTGACAAAGAAATATAATATATTATACAGAGGAGTTGTAAGATAAACCACAGTTTAGTCTTGATAGAGGTAGTGAGAAAAAATAAGACTATTTTGTAAGCTAACCTTAGAGGACAGCACTAGAAGTGTGCATTGTAGTCAATATTAGTTTTGAAGTCTCTAAATTTTTCCCATAAGCCATTGATCAGTGATAGAGAAATAATAATGTTATGATGTTAGAGATAATATTTTTCTTGTCTTTAAAACCTGTAGTTGGTTTGTTTGTTTCATGTCTAATAGCCCCTATTTTTCCTGATCCAGTTTTGTTCGATAAAATGGCTCAAGCTGGTCAGGTTAGCGTCAGCTACCAGACAAGAGAATCTGTTAATGTCTGTTTTGTGACTCTTATGCTTTAATGAAATCTTTGCTAGATGAATGCAATTGCTTCACAACTAGTCATCTTTGTCTCAGTTTTATTGTTGGCCCACCACTGCCTATTTTTTTTTTTTTTCTGCTAGAATGATCCCTTAAAAAAGATTTTTCCAAAGTACCTAAGGGAAAAAATAAGCAAACAACCAGAGGTCTCCTTTAAATGGTTAACTTGTGAGCAACTGTTTAATCTTTGCTCTATTATAGTGTGCAGTTTGTTTTAGATGTAACATTTTTATTTTATTTTATTTACTATTCACACATGCGTACAATGTGTTTGGATCAACTACACTCCAAATCCTTTCTTCCAGTTTCCCTTACTCCAGCTACCACTTTTTCCTCCCAACTTCATGGACTTTCTGTCTCCTTATTTTTGGGATTGTTTGCAGCTTTGTGGGTTCAGGAACATCTATCGGAACATGGATAGTCTCTTGGGGATGTCATTGATGAAGAAAGGGATACTCTCTTCCCAGCAGCCACTAGCTCCTCAGATAGGGGTGGGATTACACGAGTCCCTCCACCACTCAGGCTAGGATATGGAATGGACTCAATTAACTTCTCCATTCACTCACAGCTTCTGTGACTTCGTATGCACAGCTGAGCTGCCATGCCATGCCCTGCAAATGCTGTTTTGCTAGAGATATTAAGCCAGTGGCTCTTATAATCCTTCTCTCCCCTCTTCCTTGGTGATCCCTGAGCCATGGTGGGAAGGAATGTCTTATAAGTGTTCTACTTCATACTTAGATCTTCACAATCTCTTATTTTCTGTGCATTGATTGGTTGTGTGTGTCATTATCACAGAAGGAAGATTCTATGGTGAAGGTTGAGAGACAAAATTTTCCACTGGTAAGATAAGAACTTAGAAGGCGATTTACCATTATACCCTTTTAGCAAAATGATAGTGCTAGGCTCTCCCCTAGGCCCTATAACCTAACCAATCACAGCAACTTTGGGGTTTTGCTTTGTTTCTTTGCTTGCTCCATTAATGGAATGAACCATGGGTTTCATCTTGTGGAGCATGCTTTACTTCCATAAAATTCTGCCATATAGTACCAGTGGACAAATCTTTCTAGGACGCTCATCATTATAGCTACCAGGGTTTTGATATTATGGGTTAGTGGGACTGTTCATAACTTTGCTAATGGCATTAATAGCATATTCTGGAATTATGAGAGTTAGCTACTATGGGTGAAGCTTTCAGATTAGTTACAGCCTGATTTCTCCATGTCCGATGTCTCAGGTATGTGGTATCTTCAGCAATAGGGTTTTATATCAACATCTCTGTGTTTTTTAAAAAGGAATAAATAGCTTGAATGTTGGTGAAGTAGTCTAGGGAAGTCCACTAACAAATAGTTTGAAAAGAAGTAACCCATAGCTAGCCCTGGACGTTTTGTTTGGCAGCTGGTGGTTTCTAGAGGAGGCACTGTGCCCCATTGTAGGCAACTTCATTGAAACCCAGTTTATATCTATGTATGTATTTATAGTAGTACACTTCCTTATGGAATTCTCAAAAGTCTTAGGGTTAATCCATCCCCATTCTACAAACTCAACCACTCACAAGAAATATCATATAGTAATACATTTTGCATTGTTTTTAAAGGATAAGGCATAATACCAAAATATTGTCATAAAAATTGTAGCAAAGAGAGCACAGGGGCATAGAAAAATAATAAAAATTGATGTTAGTATAAACTTTAATGTAGGGAAGTACATTGACACACAATAGATAAATTTACTCTATAGTTTTCTCTGTCAATAAAGGAAATAAACCAAAACACATGTCAATATGAGCAATTTCAGAAGTCATCCTATAGTGTTCATCATTTATTTCTGATATAAAACTAAAATAGGTGAGGGTTATGTATTATTTCATATCTATATGCACCAATATAAAAATAGTTTGCCAGGTGGCATCCTAGATGCACTTCAGATCTGGGTGTGATACTCACTGCTGACATTTTTACTCTTTATACTTCTGATAATACTAGCTTTAAGAGTGAAAAGAAAAATTTAGGACTATTATCAGGAAAACAAACTATTATCTGCATACAAGCTTTAGTATTGTAATCCAAAATTATAATCAAAATGATGTACTGTCCCTTCTGGGATTGTATGAGCTTTCGTAAAGATTGGTTGTTCTGCGAATTTGAGTTCTTATTCTACTTCTTTACTTTGGACAGTAGTGACACTCTAGGCACAGTCATTGGACAGTAGTGACACTCTGGGCACAGTCATTGTCTTTGTTTTTGCCTACGCAGTTTAATCCATCTTCTAGGCCTCTAACTTCATAAAATTTATGAAAAGAGATCATTTCCAGCCCTTGTATCTCAAACATCATTCATAAAATGAGTTCACATTCTGATGACATCTTTACACACAAGCTTGGTATCTAAGGGGAAATGTGCTGCAAGATTCTTACACCATGCTTGTAATATTTTATATTAGATTAGTATGGTAGTATAAATTAATTGAAGAGTATATGACCTTTTTCTATTGTTTTGAATTTTTATCTAAATGGACATAATTATTTACTGGGAAACAAATATCCATTTGTTACTGGTGGTATCTTTTATGGAAACCTTTAATCACTATTTGCATATTTCAAATGTATTTCACTTTTTTATACATATAATGTTGGGCTTTTTTGGAACAGTTTGCTTTGTTTGATCAAGCAAACATTTCGTGTAAGTGGAAGAAAGGGAGAGAGAGGGGACAGAGAAGAGAACGATTTATGCTAGTGTCTAGAAGATGATTGGACCCTGCTTACAAGATGACTTTGAGTCTCCTTTCTAGAATCTGGAGTTTCTCTTAGCCCATTTTGTCCATCTCAGGACTTTCTCTCCATCTCTTGGATTCCATGACCTTCTTAAAAGCCTCAAAGTCTGTGGCATGTGGATGAAAACCAACTAAATTTAAATGAGTCCTTCTCATGTTCCCAGGAATTTGTGTATGTGTGACAGATGAGAGAGAGAGAGAGACAGAGAGAGAGACAGAGACAGAGAGAGACAGAGACGGAGAGAGACAGAGACAGAGAGAGAGAGAGTGTTATGTAACTATGGCTGGCTGGAATTCACTATGTAGCCCCATGCTTTTGTATATTTATAAATACAGATACTATATTAAGTGACCTACTCAGGTGATTCAGTTAGAAATTAAAAATAAGATATCTACCAATGTAACCACATGTGATCCATAAAATAGATTCTCTGTGTTCTATGACTTAAGTATATGGAAAATTTCAGATACTTGTGGCTATTTTTCTCTCATATCCACTTATATCCTGAGTAGATTGGATTCTGCCTCATTTTTCTACATCTGTCTGGTCTCAACTTTATCTCCACCCTCTATACACATGTGTCTGTTTTAATGTCACTCATGTGAACAAGGAAATAAAAATGCACTTAAGAAAAATCATGATATAAAATAATACCTCAGAAGCCAAGAATAGGGGCGACAGCCCAGCAGTTGAAAACACTGGCTACCCTTGCAGAAGATCTGGATTCAGTTCCTTGTACCCACGTCAGAATCTCAAAATCCTCTTTAACTCTAGTTGTAAGGGATCTGATGTCCTCTTCTGGACTCCATGGTATGGTATACATAGTTATGTATATGGCACAGGCATGGTATGCATATATTTATATAGACTCTTATACACAGAAATTAAAAATGTTAAATAAATAAAATTAAATTTTAATAATATACTAAAATATGTCTAGGCCTTTAAAGTTTTAGAAAGCAATGCAACTTCTCAATATCTATGTGTATAAGACTTGTGCATGTAACATTTGATATGGATTATATAAAATATCACAGTGGTTGGAGGCAGAGAGATGGATCAACAGTTAAAAGATGACTGCTATTCCACAGAACCCAGTTTCAATCCCCAGACCCACACAGTGGCTCACAACTGTCTGTAACTCCAGTTCTAAAAAATCAATAACTTCTTCTGGTTTTGTCAGGCACCAGGTATGCCCATAGTGTACACATGTACAAGCAGGCAAACACTCATACATATAAATAAATGTTTAATTTAAAAAATATTATGATGCACTTTTTCATAGTCTTAAAAAGAATATCAGAAGTTATAATGGAGATATCTTTTGATAAACCACCATGTAATAACTTAACCATTTAAAATATTTGTTTTCAAAATTGTTTAATATTCTATTAACAATAACTTGTAGAAATTTGTAGTAAATTAACCAGTATGTGAGGCTGGCACACAGCTAAATTAGAGACAAACCACCAAAGTCTTAGCAGTAGTAGAAATATAGAGTTTCTTCAATTAATACACAGCATGCATAAAGATGAATGGAGCACTTTAAAGACTTCAATGTAAATAAAATAATACTAACAAAAGACTAGTCCCAGAGCAAACGAATTAAAGCCAGTATTATCATTACTTCTTCACACATATAATTAGTGTTATAGAGCATGTGTAACCATTAATAAAGGCACACAAAAAACTTCACTTTGCTCCCAAAGTTACCCTAAAATGACAATGGCCATAAATACATGAGAATATCTATCTTAAAATAATGATTGAAAAAGAAACAAATTCATAAAAGAAAGGCATGCCTCCTCCTACACATAATATACTAAACTGTATACAAAATATACACATGAGAAGAAGAGGAGAAGAGGAGGGGGAGAAGGAGGAAGAGGAAGAAAAATAGATCTCAGGAGAAGAGCTAAGCCAGATGCCTTGAGAAGCAAAGGTATGAATCAGAGAGTTCTAATGTCCCATAGAAAATTAGTTAAAATAAAAGAATAGGTTTGTTCAACAGATATAGAAGCTACAGTATCTATGTGTCAAAGACATACACTTATTTTTGTTTAAATTAAATTTGTAAGGAATTTGTGATTTGGAAATCTGCTCTCGCTAATGACATTGCCAATGCTTGCTAGCCATGTGTGCCTTGTGACTTCTGTATTGTAAAGCACAGGGGCAGTGTGTTCATCATAGTAGGATAATCTAAAGAACAGCTTTGACCTTTTGATGTGGTGAGCCAATTTCTTTCATTTATTATTCAACAAATACCCGTTGAGATGCATAATTTTGAGGAACAGGACAGGGTGAAAATAAGACATCCATATGGAGGCAAGAGAATCTTTGTCCTTGCGGGACCCTCAGGCCTCACAGATAGACAGTAAATAGATAATGCATAACATAATATAAAGTGTTGACAGGTGCAAACAGGAAAAATAAAGCATTAAAAAGAGATGAAGATCATAGGAGGAGACCCTTGGAGTCTGGATGTGAGCTCAGGCTTCTCAGAGAACATGGTGTCAGAGAGGTCAAGATACCGACGGCATTTGTGGAAAGAATTCCTAGTGAAAGAAAACCTAGCAGAATGGCAGGGGAAAGTCTTGTCTCTGAAACAAGGGGGTACTAGGATTGAAACAGCCAAGGTGAGAAATACAGGATGAAGGCACTGAGAAAGCAGGAAGCAGAATGGGTAAGGGTTTGTGGCTGGGTTGGTTTCCGTGTTTTTCTTTCTGTAACTACCATAGACACTAAACGTAGGGATGAAAGCTCTATGTCGGTACCAGCTCAATTTCTCCATGTTCAATGAGTTGTGTGGGTGTTGTCTTCACCATTCGATCCCTGCTGTCCATTTGCAGAGAGCAACCTTCCTGTCTTAGTAATGGGTGGTTTGGGGATTTCCATGCCCCACTTGGCCAACAACTCAATAGAATGAAACTTAGCCCCACCACTGGAAGCCACACCTGAGGACAAGAGATGGGCAGTTGAGACTTCACAGCCCATTACTAGGAGTCCTCATTAGGATACCTCCATAGATGCCATGAGGTTTGCACTGTATTACGTTTCAAAATCACTGCCCAAAGGCCTACCATTTCCAGCCATCTCTACCCACACTTCCTCCCTCCACTTCATCTCCGCATCATTGCCAATCCTCACACCCATTCCCACTTGCCTGCAGAACACCCATAAAATCTAATCTATTTCCCCTTCTTAGAGAAATCCGTAGCCCCCTGCACCAGCAGCAGCTCTGGGTGGGATGAGATATGCAGGAAAGTGGCTGTGTGTCTTCCCACACAGTCTGACAGGCAGGTGGGGGCTGTGGGAAGCCTCCAGGACACCATCAGTGGGTGGGGGAGGGCAACATTCCCAGGGAATGCGCAGCAGCGGTCTCCATGGGTTCTCTAGCCCAGGGCACCACAGATGCTGCTGGGTGCTGCAGATGGGCTAGCGGGGGCGCAGCTGGGGTTTCCACCCAACACTTCGGCTTGGGTGAATGGATACCATCTGGAAGCGCTGAGATGCCTTCGACCCCTTCGACCTCTAGGAGAGGCGAGGCAGAAATAGTAACTGGAAAGGGGAGCAGCTAAGACTCTAGTTGTCTCATTAACCTGGGGATGGCTTGGGGCTGAGTGGCCACACCTCTACCTAAGAAGGGGTGGGTCAGAGGTCTGACAACAGGTCCTACATAACAGACCTCACATGACAGACCTCACATGACAAACCTCTCTACAGGAGGCTTTGGGGGGTTGTACTTGACAGGAGCCAAAAGGCCTCCCGGAGGGTTGGCAAACGCTTTCGCTTTCCGGTCCCTTGCGGGTTGCCCCACTGGGTCGCCCCGGAGTTAAGCCTGTACTCCACTGAGTGACAGACTGTCACAGACCACTGCCCCACACACAGCCATTTGAGTTTTCTCTGTTGAGAATTTCTGCTTAGATCAGTGACCCCAATTTAATTGGATTATTTGCTTTGTTGGTGTCTACTTTCTTGAGTTCTTTATTTATTTTGGATATTAGTCCTCTATCGGAGGTGGAGTTGGTAAAAATTATCTCATATTCTGTAGGGTATCACTTTGTCCGAATGACAATATCCTTTGCATCATAGAATCTTTTCAGTTTCATGAGGTCCTGTTTATTAATTGTTGATCTTAGTGCCTATGCTATCAGTATTCTGTTCAAAAAGTTATCTCCTATGCCAATGTATTCAAGGCTATTCTCAATTATCTCTTCTATCAAGTTTAGTATATCTTCTTTTATCTTGAGTTCTTTGATTGTTATATCCTCCTGTTTGTTTCTGATTTTGTTAATTTGGATTATTCTCCCTTGACTTTCATTAGTTGCTAGTTCTCTATCTTGCTGGTTTTCTCGAAGAACCATTTCCTTATTTTCAATGATTTTTGTACATTGTTCTCTTTGTTTCTATTTTATTGATTTCAGCCTTCAGTTTGATTACTCTTTGGAACTGGTGTGGCATTGTTGGAGTAGGAGTAGGTGTGCCTTAAGGAGAAAGTGTGTTACTGTAGAGGCAGCTTTGAGTTCTCATATACTTAAGCTATGAATAGTGCAGCAGTTTTACTTCCTGTAGCCTGTGGATGAAAATGTAGAATATCAGCTCCTTTTCTAGCACCATGTCTGCCTGTATGTCACCATGTTTTTCACCATGAAGATAAAAGACTAAACCTCTGAAATGAAGATAATGGACTTAACCTCTGAAATGAAGAGAATAGGCTAGACCTCTGAAATTGTAAACCAATCCCAATTAAATGTTTTCATTTAGGGAGTTGCTATGGCCATGGCCAAAGAAATAGACACCCTAACTAATACAATGTGCTTCCCTCTCTCTTGTTTAGGTGTGCTGTTAAGTTGCTAGTATGATATGTAGGCACACAATGCTATGAACTTTCCTCTTATTGCTGCATTCATTGTGTCCCATGAGTTTGGGTATACTGTGCATTCGTTTTCACTGAATTCTAGAGAATCTTTAATTTCTTTCTTATTTTTGTCTTGTCCTATTTTTTTATTCAAAATGGTTCTCCAGTTTTTATGAGTTTGTAAGCTTTCTTTTATTTCTATTGTTGTTAATATTCAGCTTTAATCTTGTAAGATACAGGGAGTTATTTCAATTTTCTTGTATTTGTTAGAATATGCTTTGTGTCCAAGTATGCTGTCAATTTTTGAGAAGGTCCCATCAGGTGTTGAGAAGGTATATTCTTTTGTGTTTAGGTGAAATATTCTGTAAATATGTTAGGTCCATTTGGTTTATAACATCTGATAGGTCCAGTATCTCTCTTTTTAATTTTTGTATTGATGACCTGTCTGATGGTGAGAGTGGGGTATTGAAGTCTCTCACTATGTGAGGTCTGTGTCTTTTTATTGGGGAATTGAGACCATTGATATTAAGAGATGATCAATGAATATTGATTTCTCTTGTCTTGTTATCTGGTGGTGTCTGTGTGTGTGTGTGTGTGTGTGTGTGTGTGTGTGTGTGAGTGTGTGCGCGTGCACGCGCGAGCGCGCACGAGTGCGTGTGTATCTTTTGATTTTGCTGGTGTGAGATTGCTTATTTCCTGTGTTTTCATGAGAGTAGTTAACCTTCTTAGATTGGAGATTTCCTTCTAGCACCTTCTGTAGGGCTAAATTGGAGATTTCCTTCTAGCACCTTCTGTAGGGCTAAAACTGTAAAATGATGTGGTGGTTTGAATAGAAACAGCCCCTATAAACCTTCGTGTTTGAATGCTTGGCCCATAGGGATTGGCACTATTAGAAGATGTAGCCTTGTTGGAAGAAGTGTGTCACTATGGAGGTAGGCTTCGGGGTCTCATATGTGCCAAGTAACACCCAGTGCGACAGTGTCCTTCTCCTGCCCGTGGATCAAGATGTAAAACTCAGCTGCTTCTCCAGCACCTGTCTTCCAGCACTCTGCCGTGTTTCCTGCCATGATGATAATGGACTAAATCTTTAAAACTTTAAGGCAGCCCCAATCAAATGTTTTTCTTTATAATAGTTGCTGTGGTCATGGTGACACTTCACATCAATAGATACCCTAACTAAGACAATAGATATTAGGAGATTTTCTTCTAGCACCTTCTGTAGGACTAGATTGATAGATAGATATTGCTTACATTTTACTTTATTGTGGAATATCTTATTTTCTCCATTGATGGTGATTGAAACTTTTTAGGTATAGTAGTCTGGATTGGTTTCTATGGTCTCTTAGCTTCTGCAGCACATCTGTCCAGGCCCTTCTGGATTTTAGAGTTTCCACTAAGTAGTCAGGTATAATTCTATTATGTCTGCCTTTATATAGTACTTAGTCTTTTTCCTTTGTAGCTTTTAATAATCTTTCTTTGTTCTGTATATTTAATATTTGATTATTATGTGGCCAGGAGACTTTCTTTTCTGGTCCAATCTATTTGATGTTGTATAAGCTTCTTGTACCTTGATAGGCATCTTCTTCTTAAGGCTAGAAAATATTTCTTCAATGGTTTATGGAAAATATTTTCTAGGCCTTTTAGTTAGGATTCTTCTCTTTCCTCTATCCCTTTTATTTTATTCTTAGGTTTGATCTTTTCATAATATTCCAGATTTCCTGGATGTTTTACATTAGGAGTTTTGGTTTGGTTTTGGTTTTGGTTTTGGTTTATTTGTTTTGTTTTGTTTTGTTTGAGACTCAGGAAATTTTACTTTGTAGCCCTAGCTCTCTTGGAACTCACTATGTAAACCAGACTGGCCTTGAACTCACAGAGATTTTCCTGACCCTGCCTCAAAGTCATGGGCACTAAAGCTGTGTGACACCATAGTTCAGCTAGATCAGAAGATTTTTTAATTAACATTTCTTTGGCTAATGTATACCTTTCGTCTATCATATACTCAAATCCTGAGATCCCCTCTTCCATCCCTTACATTTTGTTAGCAAAAGTTTTCTCTGTAGTTCTTGTTTAAATTCCTACATTTTTCATTTCCAGATTTTCATCAGTTTGTTGATTTTATATTCATTTCTAGGTCCTGATCAGTTTTATTCGTTTTCTTAACCACTTTGTGTCTTCTTGGATTTCTTTTAGGGATTTATTCATTTCTTCCATTTTTGTTGTGTGTTTTTTTTCCTGGATTTTGTTAAGGGATTTATTCATTTTTTTAAGTACCTCAATTATCCCAATATAGTTGGTTTTCAGGTCTTTTCTTGTGCTTCAGCTATATTGCTATTCTGAGTCTGCTATGGTAGTATAGCTGGGCTCTAGTGGAGACATATTCACCTGACTGTTATTGCTTGTATTTTATGCTGCCATATAGGCATCTGGGTTTGGAATGATTATAGGTCAAAGCGCTGATTTCTGGATCTGACTTTGTTGAGTGAGACTTTTGTACCTTGCTTTCTGTTTCCTCTCTGGATTTTTGGAAAGTATGATGGCTGTGTGCTACCTGTTTTCCCGTCCTGCTGCTCTGGTGCATTCACAGGGAATGCCTGCTGATTTTGGAGGCTGGGATACTGGAATGAGTTGAGGGAGGGAAGATGGGAGGAGAAAGTCTTTGTGATCCCTCCTGGACGGAATAAAAGAAGAAAATGAGACCAAGCATGTTTCCAGCTACAGAGCTGGGGATGAGACTGGGCATATTGGATCTCAGGAGCAGAAGTGTGGATCTGCTTTCAGCCTACTTGCTACCCTGGGAGAAGCAGTCCTTGTGTTAGCAGGGGATGTTTGCTGGGGTTGGGGTCTGGGGTATAGCAACAATTGGGAGTGATGAGGAAGGTTAGGAGGGAACTATCTGTGTGATGGGTGCAGGGGACATGGAAGGCTGCCATGGCTATTCTGCTGCAAAGTTGTGGGATACTGGAATATTGATCTAGGGGAACAAAGAGAACTCAAGTTTACGTGTTTAAGCATCAGTTTAGATGTACTCATAGGAATTTAACAGGTCTGAGAAAGAGAAGCAAAATTCATGTGAAACTATCAAAAGATGTGTTCACCAGGATGTTCCTAGTTTAAATATAAATCAAATAAAATTTTCTTATAAATATAATAATGAAAAGCATTCATTTAACCTTGAGATTTTAAACAGTCTCTCTCACTAACAAGTTTAGAGACAAATTATATTTCTGTTTTGAAAAGTTAATCTCAGTAATGGATTTGTAAAGAATAGTATTTATATAATCAAGTGAATATAGATTCTCATCATTAGCATAAAATGTTTAGAATCATCTAAAAGCCAAAAAGTGAAACAAAATCATGAGTAATTATAGCTATGAGATTTTACACACTTGGACATGATTTTATCTAATTACTGATAATTGGAAGTCAGAAGGTGAAGGCTAATGGACAGGCTTAAAATGTTTCCATGCTTCGTATGATGTCAATAGCTAGAACAATTCAATTTAAGTTTGAATGTTAAAAGCACTAAATTAATTAGCAGATAGAAAACTGAAACTAATCAAAAGTAATAAACTCAGGATAAAGTTTGTGAATTAGGTATGAAGTCAACGGATTTTTTATAAGTCACCTAAGCCAATAAATACCAAGGGCAAGGACAGACACTCAGGAGTAAAACCTTGCCTAACATGCTCCTGGCCATTGTTTAGTTAGAAGCACTAAAGGGTAAGCAAAACAGAAGGGTAAAAATAAATAAATAAATATAAAAATATATAATTTTATAGTCTGTAGAAAAAAGAGATAGAAGTAGATTTTTTAAAAAAATCTTTCATTTTTGACAATCAAGAAATTACATAGGCTAGTTAACTATTTTCTTGTTATTTTATACCACTATGAAAGTTTGTATCCTACCTATATATATCATACTTTATGATAATAATTCTATGACTAAGATACTATAATATTCTAGATATTAATTTTCCTGTTTCTCACAATAAAGTTTAATTGACAAAGTTACACACTTTAGTTGCTGAGTAAAAGGGTCATCTTTAAAAAAGAAATAAAGAATAGTTCAAAATCATCTATCACATTATTACATTAATAAAATCCCATGGCAGATACATGTGATAACTAATCTTGATTTTCAACTTGACATACCCCAAAAGAGATATCCTCCACTGAGAAATTTCCCAGTTCACATTGGCCTGCAGCCAAGTCATTGAGATGTTTTCTTGACCAGTCTTAAGATAGGAAGTTCCATCCCACTGCAGGTGGTGGCATTCCTGCACAAGAGGTACTG
This sequence comes from Rhynchomys soricoides, assembly GCA_019843965.1. Classification (NCBI taxonomy): domain Eukaryota; kingdom Metazoa; phylum Chordata; class Mammalia; order Rodentia; family Muridae; genus Rhynchomys; species Rhynchomys soricoides. The sequence continues at coordinate 662,897 of JADRCH010000150.1, read as the reverse complement.
GGTATAAGAAAGTAAGCTGAGCAAGCCAGAAAAAGCAAGCAAGGAAGGAACATTCCTTTCTGGGTTGTGCTTCAGTTCCTGCCTATGGGTTTCTGCTGCAAGTTGTCCCTTCCCTCAGTGGTAAACTGCAGTCTGTAAGACAAATGAACCCTTTCTTCCCCAGATGCTTTTGGCTTTGGTATTTATCATAGCAGCAAAGGAGCAAACAAGGACAATATGTCAGGATAGAAATTGACACCCAATTTTGGTGGGGTTTTTTTGGCCAAAATACAAATAATTCACTTGTATGGGACCATGTACAAGAGGGAAAAATGATAGCAACATTTTGTTGTTTAGAACCAATACAGTGATTTGACACCAAAAGTGCAGATATTTGAGGCTGAAGTTAAATGGGAAAGAGTTGTCAGCATCTATTATACTTTTAATATCAATACTGCATACATAATCAAAGGTCATAATGAAACAAAAATCTGAGACATACTCCAAGTAAATGTCTTGCATATATAGCACCTTGGAGGCAGGAAAAATTGGAAACATTAGCATTCCTAATATCACAAAAAATGAGTATTAATGAAGGGTAGAGGTGACTCTTGCCAACATAAAGATGATGTGAGTTCCCTACCCATGTAGCAAGGGACAAGTGTTGACAGAGAAGCAGTGAGGGCCTGAGGTGTCCCTAAGGAGTCTCTTGCCAACACTCACTGAAAATGAGGCAACTTAGTTCCACAAGCACATGAGCAAGTGAATACAAATCAAAAGGCTAGGGGAAAGGGAAGGTATATTGTATTATGGTAGAAATAATAATATTACAAAATATTATTAGGCTAAGTACAGAATTTCTTTAACAAGTGAACTGTACTAGATTTTAAAATACCTACATAGACATTTCACAAGTAAAATAATAAAGAGTTTGACCTTACTCAAAACTGAATTCAGGATATTGGATTTAAAAGATCTGAATCAAAATGTGAGTGTTTGAATGACATTATCTTGCATTCCTGCAGGTACTTGTCCCTAATTTATGGATTAAATAAATGAATAAAGTTCAAAAATTAAAGAAGAATGCTAACAGTCAAATGGCCCTGTAAGGTCCCTTCTATTCACCAGGGCCAGCCTTAGATTTTTTCAACAAAATAGACTATAAGAAATTAATTGTGAATTTTAAGTAATATTAATAGATGTATAATTACAAATGATAATTATACCATGAGATTAGATAGCTTTTGAACATAGAAATCTACATTGAAACAATCATGTATAAAATCCAAATATTCTGATGAAAAAATATTTAAATTCTACTTCCTAAATGCTTTTGTGACAGTCACAGTCACCTTGATAGTAGCAGGATATCAAATGTGTCTTGAGAGGGTTACACATTAATACTGTGTGCTACCTACTAAATCAGTAACCATATCACTAAGCATATTATGAAAGAAAATCTTTGTTTTGTTTTGCTGTAATCTTTTTTACAGTTCAGATTTTATCCCCCTCCTCATCCTCCTTCTGACTATTCCTTATCCCATACCTCCTCCGCCACCCCCATCTCCATGAGGATGTTCCCACTCCACCAGCCCCTACCCCACCAGTCCTCCTCACTCCCTGGGGCCTCTATTCTCTTGAGGGTCAGTTGTATCTTCTCTGACTGAACCCAGACCCAGCAATCCTCTGCTGTATATGTGTTGGGGGCCTCATATTAGCTGATTTATGCTGCCTGGTTGGTGGTGCAGTGTCTGAGAAATCTCGGGGGTCCAGGTTAGTTGAGACTGCTGGTCCTCCTACAGGGTTGCCCTCCTCCTCAGCTTCCAGCTTTTCCCTAATTCAACCACAGGGGTCAGCAGCTTCTGCCTATTGATTGGGTGTCAATATCTGCATCTGACTCTTTCAGCTTGTTGGGTCTTTCAAAGAGCAGTCATAATAGGCCCTTATTTGTGAGTACACTATAGCCTCAGTAATAGTGTCAGGACTTGGGGCCTCCCCATGAGCTGGCTCCCAATTTGGGCCTGTCACTGGATTTCCTTTTCCTCGGGCTCTTCTCTATTTTTGTCCCTGCATTTTTTTTTTAGACAGTAATAATTCTGGGTCATAGTTTTTTACTGTGGCATGGCAACCCCATCCCTCACTTGATGCCTGGCTTTCTGCTGGAGGTGGGCTCTACAAGTTCCTTCTTCCCACTGTAGGGTGTTTAATCTAAGGTCCCTCCCTTTGAGTCCTGAGAGTCTCTCACCTCCGAGGTCTCTGGTGCATTCTGGAGGGTCTCCCCATCTCCTACCTCCAAAGGTTGCCTGCTTATTTCCATTCATGAAAGAAAATCTGAATACTAAAGCTCTCTATCCAAACTCCTTTACCTTGAATGGGAAACATGATACACCAAAGAATGATTCTAACAAGCATAAGATAATTATTCTCAATATATATCCATATATAATATGGATAGCATTGATTTAAAATATAACCTTGTTCAATGATGATTGATGTCAACTGTATACAGACAATCCATGTTTGTTCATAAAATGTTATTTATTAACGTTCTTAGTAATATATGACCAAAACTCAAATTATATTGACTCCATCTAAAGAGAATTTGTATCTATTTCAATTAACAGTTCTGGGTCATTTCACAGTAGGTATGGCTGGCTGCGTCTATAAGTTTCTTTAATAATAGTCATTTGAGACAGCCTGGGTAAAAGAGAGATGAGAGAGAAAGAGAAGTGGAGCAGTTTTTGCACCATGAAGAACTGTGAGGAACAGCTTGATGTGAGAGGCCTGTGCTGCATCCAAGGGCCACCATATTTGGGTCCATGGCCCTACCACAGCAAGACCCTGTGCCAGTGTCCATGGCTCATGTTACCACCAATGGCCATGAGGTCTGAGCTGCCATCTGAGGCCATGTTGATGTATGAGGACTGCATTAAGTTGTCTCTCCCTCTCACCAGCCACTGTACCATACAGTGGTGCCAGGGATGATATAGGTGCAGGAAAGACAGCCACTATGATGTGGGCACAGGCGAGCTGGTGGGCTAATCAACTCAGCTACTCCCAAGGCTTAGATCTAAGGCTTTGAGACGAACATCTACCCCACTTATGAGGTGTCAGATGGGGCCAGTCCTGAAGAACCAAAGCTGCAGGATCTCCACAACACAGGGAAACAACAGGATATCTAAGATTGCATCTCTTATATTCTTTTGAAGACAGGTTACAAGAGTAGAGAGTAGAGATGGAAGGACTGGGAAATGAGTGGGATTAGGGTGCATTATGTGAAATTCACAAAGAATCAATAAAAGTTATGGGAAGATATAGTTGAGTTTACTCCCTCATCTCTGCTTTTTTTCTAGAATGGCTCACTCTCAGGTAAATTATTGCTTTAAATCAATATCCTCTACCTTGAATTGATCATCTAAAATTCAGATGAATTCATTCCCTTAAAACTATAACAGATCATCAGTGTTGAAACTCACTAGCCTTACGAGTCACAGATATACTTCAGAATTTCAACAGATGATAACTAATTTTCAACTCTATCATGGACAAATAGAACTTGAATTAACTGAGAAAAAGGAAAGGATGTTTTTAAAGGAAAAAAATCAATGCATTCTTCAAGACCAAAAGAAAATGAATTGCAGACAAACAAAAGCAGATATCTACTACATTCAGTTTGGTTTAATTTGTTTAATTCTGCAGATGACTTCACATCTGGTCCACTTATTATTGTTCCCATGTCTTTTCCACTTGTTTTTTTTTTTTTAATTATTCATTGTTGCAACTCTATGAACAACCTAATGAAGAAACAAAGAGATTGACAGAGAATCATGTCCAAAAATAAGTCCAGACCTAATGTGTGCACAATTTTGGAGGACATCCTTCATAGAATACAACAGAAGAAGCCCATCAATATCTTCTCCCAAATGAGGTCAATGAAAGCTTTTCATAAACTATGAGGAGCTAACAAAACACTTACATTTTGGCATGTGTATATGGCACAGTGTAGGCCACTGTTGTATACTGACCTAAATAGGAGAATATGGTGTTTTGATGTGTTCCTTCCAACACAGATTCATTTTGTTAAGACTAAGTCACTCCAGAATAGTGTGAGTTCTTAGAAGAAGAGAAAGACATGCAGGCAAAATGTTAGGAGGTACATATGGCAAAGTGACCACTTCAGTATGACAGAGAAATTACAGTGAGGCCTCCACAAGCCCAAGAAATTGTCTGCTGAAGCCTTCAAGAGAAGCCCACTCTACAGGTATAGCCACCTCACCAATGACAGAATGTCATTTTGAGCTATTTAGTTCAAAGTACTTTGTTTCATCACCTTTGAAATTTTCAAATAAATAAAAACACAAAAATTAAATTAAAAAAAAAATTCCCAATTGGAATCAATCATGGATAAACTAAAAATATTTGATGGATGGGTTATTTTTCTGCTGGTGAAATGAGCCAATTCAAGCCAAATTAGAATAAATTAAAGGCAGGTTTATTGAGAAGCTGCTTTTGGGTGGGTGAGTTTACTGGCCCCAGGGAAGGAAGCCAGGGAAGTCACCATGGGAAGAGAGGTGGCAGGGAGGGGGGGGGGCTTGTGTGCAGAGAGAAAAGAGGAGAAGAGGGAGAGGGAGGGGAGAGGGAAGGGGAGGGGTGGGGTAGAGGGAGAGGGAGGGGAGAGGGAGAGGGGAGGGGTGGGGTAGAGGGAGAGGGAGAGAGCACAAGCACAAAATGTCCCCTAGAGGAGAAGGGCAGCCCAGCCCCTGGCTGGAAAGTTTAGGGTTGGGGGCAGGATATGCCAGATAGGGACTGGACCTATGCTGGGAGAACCTGTTTTGATATGTAAATTATGCACCTCAGTCCATTGTCCCAGGGTCCAGAAACCAAATGATAGTCAGCATTCAGAATATAATGTTTTTATAGTTAAATCAGTTGATATTTCAAAATAAGAACAGTCAGTTGATCATCTCACTATGACTCTGTGATACTGGCTCATTTGCCTACTCCTTTTAGAAAGCTTTTCTTGCCTTGCTAGATTTCTTTCTCTTCCAGCTTTCCCCTTTTTGTCTGGCTATATATTTGCTTTCTTCATCATATTCTTTTCCTCTGTTCTTCTATGTTGCTAGAACCAAATACTGATCCTCTTCTCCTTTCACTGTGGATACTAAGCACCGTCCATGGATTTCCACCAGCATCTGGGTTTCCAGAAGTGGCTATTTACATTTTCTATACAGACATCATATATACAGCGTAAGCTAAATAGGAATTCAACCTCCCTAAATCTTTGTCTCCTTCTTCACTGTGATACTTCCCTTCTTTTTCACCTCCATTTTGAACTTATTTATATTCTCTGATAATATGACCTGCCAAGTTTAGCCAAAAAGAGAAACACAGAAAAAGCTCTGGATGATAAAGTCTATTATATCTGGAAGTCCTAAAACAGAAGGCAAAGCACACCACTGCAGGACACTTGGAAAAGAGTCCAGGAGGGTGAACAGGAAGGGAAAGGTTTGGGTACTGACCTTTATTCAGGTTTCAAGAGTAAAGGTAAGCCAATGTAAGTTCATTGAGATTTGTGTACTGGAAATGACTTTTGGCTGTCAAATTCCCAGCCTAGGAAAGAAACACTGTCTTCTGGGGTGTGATAGGATTTTGCTTTTGGCTCTTTGCTATTTGCTATTAAGAGTTAGGAAGTAGCGAACAAGGAAGAGATCACCTGGAAATTTTATACTTGCAATATACCCAGAAAATAAAGACAGTGACTTGATTAATAATCTACAAAGTACTAAAATGAACCAAGGAAGTTGGACAAGATGCCAGGAACCTTGACTACTCACCTCATCAGATGAGCCATGCAGTCACCCAAATGGGAGGTGTAGAGAGAGCCTGTAGGCTACTCTGTACAGCATAACGTGTGCTCAAAGAATGACCACTCTCGGTAAATATTACCTCAGTCCCTATCTAATTCTTGTCACAAGTCTCTGTCTAACTCTTGTCATAAGTCACTAAACTAGGCAACTAAGAAGAAAGGTTCTGTCACTCTCAAAAACACATACATTACCATCTTCAAGGATTCACGGGGTACTGGCAGGGCAAGTCTTTCAACAACCAGAAAGATTTTTTTTAAGATATCCAAATACCACATACAGGTTTTTGTTTGTTTGTTTGTTTGGTTGGTTGGTTGGTTGGTTGGTTTTTTTTTTTTTTTTTTGAGAATAATTTAAAAATATTTTCATCTCTACCTCCATTTTCATTATCTGCCTATTCACACTTTGAACTACTGGAGAAATGAACTTCAGCAAATGCACAGCAGATAACATCATTGCCATGCTTTATCAGTCTCCAAAACTCCCCACAGTCTGTTGGGGAGCAGCCAAGTTCTTTGGCAGAGCTCAAAGCCCAGGTTGCTCAGGTACTTGCTTCCCCAGTTGGAAGGCATGTGCTAATCACAGTGTATGCTCTAGTCAACTGCTCAAGACTTTCCACCTGGAAAAGTGGAAAAGCTCCACAGAGGAGTTCCTCCTTCCAGGAATGCCTTCTTTCCGAATGGTAAACACCTGATCTTTTTAGGTTCCTTTTGTCTCCCCAGCACTATACTCAGACATTACTGTCAAGGAAAAATTCACTAGAAAGGGAGACTTTATTCAAGGAACACTATAGTGATTGCTATAAGAACTACAAGTGGGGTATACAGTAAGGGATAAAGACTTGATGCAACTTCTGTAAGGGCAGGTGGTAATACTAGCATGGAGCAAGATGAAACCAGTGAATAGAAAACTGCTAAGAAGAAACATCAAGGCAGAATAAGATTGTTAATGGATGTAGGTCTGGCTGAAACTACAAAATGTGAACAGATTCAAAAGACGAGGAGTGTTCAACATACTCAACAGGATTTTCCCAAGGTTGAGTTTTATAGGAGGAGAGGGAGAGAAGGAGGGAGGGATGGAAGGAGGGAGAGAGAGAGAGAGAGAGAGAGAGAGAGAGAGAGAGAGAGAGATGGATGTTGGTCAAAGGAGACAGTTCTTGCCCTTAGCACAGCACCTAAAACTGTGCGAGTGTCTGTCTGTCTGCATTGGCCTTCCCAGTTAGCTCAAGGAGGCAAGGACATTCTGCACGATGAATGTCACCATATATCATATCAGTGCTCAATAAATATACTAATGAATAATGGAAAAACAGAAAATATGAACTAGGGGTAAATATTGAATGAACTGCATAGTGCCCCCAATCCTGTGTCCTAATACACTTGAAAGTATACAAAAGATTGATGTTTGCATCCCTTGGAAAGGATTAAAAGTGCAGACTCTAAAGTCAACTTGCATTTAATTCTGCTCAGCCACTTATAGTGGCAATTTTGGGCTATTTACTTCTCTCCGAATTGTGATGAAATATTTCCTTCTTCACTGGATTTTTGGGGGAAACTAAATATATGTTTATAGTATGGTAGTTATAATGACTAATTGTGAATGCAGTAACTGCTCCGTACATTTTGTTTACAATACTTTCACTAACAGAAGATTGGAGATGAGCCTTTTAGAAGAAGTCTGTGTTCTATGTGCATACTTTTAAAACTTTGAGCTTGTAAAGAGAATTTTTGTACTTTCTGGTACTTACTGCAGTTTACAAAATATGTATGAAAATATGCACACATTTTGGAAGGTAAAGTTGCCTCTTTCCTGGTAGTGTTGTATGTAGATACTGGTGACAATCAGTCTATACTAGCAGGACTAGAGATGAGTGATATAAATAACCATGGCTATTTTATTCTTTAAGATAATGTCACTCTGCAGCCCCGACTGGCTGTGAACTCTTTATATAGACAGTATATAGACCAGGCTATCCTTAAGTTCACAGACATCTGCTTGTCTCTGCATCCTGTACTAGAATCAGAGGCACATAAAACCGTAATATGCCTCACATGGTTTTTATCAGTGAAATCTGTTCAAAATCTGTTGAATATTCCATGAAGAACAAAAGAAGTCAAAAGCAGAATCTTTTGGCCCTGTTTCCAGATTGCACCAGCAATTTTATTTTCAATTGTACTGCCCTGCCATTTTTATTTTTACCTCACCTGGTCATCATCAGAGATGCTATAATTTAACAAAAGTAGTGAGTGTTAAGTAGAACAAAAATGTTTGTGACATGAAAACAAATGTTAAAAATTGAAGAGTTGGATGGCTCAGAAAATTAGGAAGAAGGAGAGGCATTAATATGAAATGAGAAGAAGGCCCCCACCTTCATGGGATTCGACCCTGATAGGAAAAAAAGTGTGCAGATAGATGCAAGGGCAGGGCCATTCCTTGAGTCTCCCTTAAGTATGAGGCTAAGATGGGAAAGATTCAGAATTTAAATTTTAAGAATTAGTTCAAACGTGTTCTCGAAAATCTTAAATGCTAAACTATGAGGTTTTATCTCCAAATGCAATAGAAAGTTTTGAAAAATTTTAAGATAGCAGTTCTGCCATCTGGAGAAACAAGTTTGAAGTTAGAAGTCTAAATTCGGAGGTGATACCAGAGATGAATAGAACTGTATGATTACACACACACACTCACAAACATGTATACAGACATATACATACACAGAGAGAAGCACATATAGACATACATACACACACACACACACACGCATACATACACAGTTATTTAGACATACACATACACACACTCACATATATCATACATGTCACTGATGGGAGTACTCATTAAGGGAAGAAATCTGACTTCTTGCAAAATATTTCTGCAGGGTTATTACAAACCTAGAGACTCAGTCCTAACCAAGAAGGAATGAAGCAGAGGGACCAATTAGCAGACTCCTAGAATGGTCGAAATTAAAAATAATAAGAGCTAGAGGTGAAATGGTGAAAATTAGATTATAGGGTTAACCAAAGAAGGGTCAAGAGAAAGATGCTCCTTTGACAATGTCTCTGAGAGGTTTCGCTTACATGTGCATGTAATTACATACATACATACATACATACATACATATCCCCAAAATTTAGTGCTGATTAATAGATTCTGGAGCTGAGATGTAAGCTCAATTCTGGTAGCTTTAAACAAGTCATTCTCTTTGTGACCTGGCTATTGCTTTATTATATCAAATGCTCTTTTCTTATTATTATTTCATTACATGGTAACCTTCAGAAGAAAAAGCTTACACAAATGTCATAACTCTTATTTCCCAAAGACCAAAAAAAAAAAAACCAAAAAATAAAAAATAAAAAACAAATCTACCTTAAAATAGCTAATGAAAGCCCTCTGCTTGCTAGCACATGAAAGGCACATGTCAGACCCATTTCTTTCTTATGTTGAATTCACCAGGAACTTACTGCTAAATAGCTTTTAATTGAGATTGAACATTAAAGACCTGCAAAGACTTAGTTGTTAGCTCTACAGAATTCATAAACATCAAGGTCAATGTGAAATGTAGGTTAATGACACTTGCTTGCAAAGAGGCTCTGGACATAGAGCCACTGTAACAGCGCAAAGGGTACTGGCAGCTTTTCAACTCCCTCGACTGCCACTTTGTGCTTGTAAAAATATGGTTATTATACTCCAATTAGATAGCCTTTTCCTTCTACGGTGTTTTATGTGTATATGCTAGTTAGGCTTTTGGCTTGACAATTTTTCTAAAGTATAGGCTTTCTTGCACCAAGTATCCTTATAGTTCTGATTAATGCCCACATCACTGGGAACACTGGTCTCAAAGTTGCTTCTTTCCAGTTTGTTGATGGTATCTTGTCATGCTTATTGGACTGTATAGCACATTGGTTACATACTTTAGCCAGGTAGTAGTGTGGGAATAATACGTGCTACTCCACATGGCTTTCTGGTTCCCAGGTTTTAAATCTCAAAATACTGTTTCAGTGTGGCGTACTTTTATTTCAACTTTCCCCCCCTGTAGTCTAGCTCAAGACTGACTTCCACGTGGTTTTCTTCTTGTGTACTCATGGTTGTGTGCCTTCTATGTACTAGATACTATGTTATGTATTTCACAGATGTAGCTACAGAGCTAAGTATTACTGATGTTAGTTTTCTTATTTCTCAAATAAGGAAACAGAAAAATTAAGCAAACTTTTAAAAGATCAGATAGTAAGAGACAAAGTGTAAAGTCGTTCCCTGTGCCAAAGCTCCTTGTTCTCTCAGTTAAACTGATCGTCTTACTTTCAGCACACAATTTTGTATTTATTTTCTTTCTTTTAGGATCAACATCATTCTATTTATTTTATTTTTCATTAATATACATTCATTGCACTATTCGTGGTTGGTTGTATAATAGCATATTTCTCTACAACATCATGAACTTTGACCCTATGTACTTCTATTACTCACTCCTGTCCACTCCTCCAGTGACTCTCCTTCCCAAATGCGCTTCACATTGTGTTCATATTGTATTTCCATTTTATTTACATAAATCCTCTGCTTTCTTACTATTTATATGACCTAAGGTCCATGTATGATAGAGAGCATGCAGTATTTGCTTCTCTGAGTTTGAGTTATTTGCTTACTATGATGAACTCAAATTCTACCCATTTTCCTACAAAGGACATGACTTCCCTCTCCTTTACTACTTAGCAAACTGTGCTTATATTCAGACTCCCTTTCTTTCTGTTCATCTCTAGATTCATTACCTGGCTATTGGGAATAATGCCACCATCAATATACAGTCTTTGTAGTATGCCAATGTAGATTCCTTGTGATATATTCCCAGGAGTGATATAGCTATGTTTTATGGTAGTTCTATTATTAATTTAAATGGACCTCCTATTGGCTGCACCAGTTACTATTCCTACCAACTAGTATAAGGGTTTTTCACCATCATTTTTTTTAAAAATTTATTTATTTATTTATTTTATTTTCATATTTTATTTACATTTCAAATGTTTCCCCCTTTCCAGATCTCCCCTTTGGAACCTCCCCATTCCCTCCGCCCTCCCCCTGCCTCTATGGGGATATTCTCCAACCAACCTCCCCACCCCACCCCCCACCCACTCTCGTCTTCCCTCCTTGACATTCTCCTATACTGGAAGATATAACACCCCCAGGCCCAAGGGCCTCTCCTCCCCCTGGCGGGTAACAAGACCCTCCTCTGCAGTCTTTGTGGCCAGCACTATGCGTCCCTCCATGTGTATTCTTTAGTTGGTGGATCAGTCTCCAGAAGTATGGGGGGTGAGGCCAGTTGCCAGTGTTGCTACCTCCCTGGGGCTGCACACTCCTTCGGCTCGTTCAGTCCTTTCTCCAAGCGCTCAATCTGGGACCTCGTACTCAGTACTACTGTTCCTGCGAGGTGACTCTTGGGTATTTCAAACTTTTTGGCTAATAACCACTTAACAGTGAGTACATACCATGTTCATTCTTTTGTGACTGCGTTACCTGACTCAGAATGATGTATTCAAGATCCATCCATTTGTCTACGAATTTCATGAAGCCATTGTTTTTAATAGCTGAGTAGTATTCCATTGTGTAAATGTACCACATTTTCTGTATCCATTCCTCTGTGGAGGGACATCTGGGTTGTTTCCATCTTCTGGCTATTATAAATATGGCTGCTATGAACATAGTGGAACATGTGTTTTTATTACATGTTGGAGCATCTTCTGGGTATATGCCCAGGAGTGGAATAGCTGGGTCCTCAGGTAGTATTATGTCCAATTTTCTGAGGGTCCGCCAAACTGATTTCCAGAGAGGTTGTATCAACTTGCATTCCCACCAGCAATGGAGGAGTGTTCCTCTTTCTCCACATCCTCGCCAACATCTGCTGTCACCTGAGTTTTTGATCTTAGCCATTCTGACTGGTGTGAGGTGGAATCTCAGGGTTGTTTTGATTTGCATTTCCCTGATGACTAAGGATGTTGAACATTTCTTTAGGTGCTTCTAGGCCATTCGAGTTTCCTCAGTTGAGAATTCTCTGTTTAGCTCACTTCCCCATTCTTTGATAGGGTTATTTGTATCTCTGGAGTCTAGCTTCTTGAGTTCTTTGTATACATTGGATATTAGTCCTCTATCGGATGTAGGATTGGTAAAGATCTTTTCCCAATCTGTTGGTTGCTGTTTTGTCCTATTGACAGTGTCCTTTGCCTTACAGAAGCCTTATAATTTTATGAGGTTCCATCTGTCGATTCTTGATCTTAGAGCACAAGCCATTGGTGTTCTGTTCAAGAACATTTCCCCTGTGCCCAAGTGTTCGAGACTCTTCCCTACTTTCTCTTCTATTAGATTCAGTGTATCTGGTTTTATGTGAAGGTCCATGATCCACTTGGACTTGAGCTTTGTGCAGGGAGATAGGAATGGATCAATTCGCAATCTTCTACATGTAGACCGCCAGTTGATCCAGCACCATTTGTTGAAGATGCTGTCTTTTTTCCACTGGATGGTTTTAGCTCCTTTGTTGAAGATCAAGCGACCATATGTGTGTGGATTCATTTGTGTGTCTTCGATTCTATTCCATTGATCTACCTGCCTGTCACTGTACCAATACCATGCCATTTTTATCACTACTGCTCTGTAGTACAGCTTGAGGTCAGGGAGGCTGATTCCCCCAGAAGACCTTTTATTGTTGAGGATAGTTTTTGCTATCCTGGGTTTTTTGTTATTCCATATGAATTTGGGAATTGCTCTTTCTAGGTCTACAAAGAATTGAGTTGGGATTTTGATGGGGATAGTATTGAATCTGTATATTGCTTTCGGCAGGATGGCCATTTTAACTATGTTAATCCTGCCGATCCATGAGCACGGGAGATCTTTCCATCTTCTGAGGTTTTCTTCGATTTCTCTCTTCAGAGACTTGAAGTTCTTGTCATACAGATCTTTCACTTGTTTGGTTAGAGTCACACCAAGATATTTTATATTGTTTGTGACTATTGTGAAGGGTGTCATTTCCCTAATTTCTTTCTCAACCTGTTTATCCTTTTAGTATAGGAAGGCTACTGATTTGCTTGAGTTAATTTTGTATCCAGCCACTTTGCTGAAGTTGTTTATCAGCTGTAGCAGATCTCTGGTGGTGTTTTTCAGGTCACTTAAGTATACTATCATATCATCTGCAAATAGTGATATTTTGATTTCTTCCTTTCCAATTTGTATCCCTTTGATTTCCTTTTGTTGCCTGATTGCTCTGTTGTTGTTTTAATTATAATTCTTCTGACAGAGTGAGATGGAATTTCAATGTAGCTTTGATTTGACTTTTCCTAGTGACCAAAGATGTTGAACGTGGTTTTGTGTACTTATTAGTCATCTGTAATTAATTTTTTGTAAAGTATATGTTCATTTTTGCCCATTTATTAAATGGATTATGTCCTTTTCTGTGATTAAAGTTTTTAGTTCTTTACTTATTCATAGTATTTTATTTTTCATATCTTAGTCTATGATTTCACTGTGTTCTTGTTTCCTTTGCTGTGCCAAAGCTTCTAAATTTCATGCAATCCTGTTTGTCAGTACTTAAAATTATTTACTTAACTGTTAGAGGTTTTTAGAAAGACCTTGCCTATGCCTCCTTCTCCTCAGCTTTCTGCTAGTGGTTCCAGAGCTTCAGTCTTACATTAAAGTCTTTGGTCCATTTTGAGTTGGTTTTTGTATGAGATAATGGATTTAGTTTCGTATTTTTGTATGTGGATGGCCATCATTCTCTGTGCCATTTTTTTCTGTTTGAGTACTCTGTTAAGATCTTAGTGCTGTAGTCATATGATTTAATTCTGGGTCTTCTATTCTCTCCTACACATCTCCATGCTAGATTGTCTGCCAGTATCATGCTGCTTTCAGTACTATTAATCTATAGTATGAATTGAAATTGGGTGTTTTGACACTACTGTCATTGTTCTTTTTACTCAGGGTTATCTTAACTATTCTGAGTCTTCTGTACTTCCAAATAAAACTCAGGGTTTTTCCTACTTCTGTGAATAATATCATTGGAAATTTTCTGGGGAGTGCATGGACCTGTGGATCACTTTTGGCAATGTGGTTGTTTTACAATATTAATTCTGCCATGCTTTGAGCAGGAGAGGTCTTTCCATCTCCCACTGTCTTCCTTTTCTTTCTCTTTTATTCCTCATGATACAGGTCATTCCCTTCCTTCAATGTTTATTTGCAGCATTTCTGAAGCTATTATAAATATGCTTCTTTCCTGACTTTATCTCTGTTTGTTTGTTATTGGTATAGAAAAAAACTGTGGATATGCAATATAAATGTGTATCCTGCTACTTTGTTAAAAGTGTATATCAGAGCTAAGAATCTTCACAACGCACCACAATATGTACAACACTGAGGGGAAAGTTTAAGAAGCAGGCTCACTTCTTCATAAAGCATGATACTAAACTCTTCAGCTTTTTAATAGCAACTGTCTGTTTTAAATGATTTATTACTTCTCTATGGCTAACTTTTGATAATTAGTGGATTATTTACAGGATTATAATAAAGTTCTCCATCTGCATCTTGTCTTTAAGAACAAATAGGAAACACAGTGTGCATTGCCTAGAATCAAAACAAGGAAATGGAGCTTTAAAAAAATAGACAGCAGTGTGTCTTCAATTATATTAAGTGGAAAATAAGGAAATTACCAAGAGCGACTGAGAACAACAAGGGCATTTAGCTTGGCAATCTCAGTGGTAGATAGTGATCTAACAAGTATTACAGTTGCTAAAGGACCAGCTGCATTTAGGTTGCTGAAAATTAGAGGCTTTTGAAAAAGCTCCTAAGTTGTTGACATCTGCTGTTTGTTAGGTTTGGGATAGGGTGCAAAACAGGCAGATTA
>JADRCH010000150.1:497333-648172 GCA_019843965.1 Rhynchomys soricoides | reverse complement strand
AATACCATGGTGGGAGCTCAGAGTAGAGTTCAGACTCCAGAACAGGAGCCAGACAGCAATTTGGCATCAGCAAACATTATCAGAAGCCGTGTGGTAGAAGGAGAAGCCTGCCAATATAGTTCTCTGAAGAGGAGGGAGATCACTAAGAGCCCACAGCTAGACTGTCTGGGTCCCAAGTATGAGGCTGGGAACTGAGGGAAGAATAGAGAGTGTGTGGCACCAATGATGCCACTACTTTCTCAACAGTAGTACCCTTGGATGTGAACTCAGTTCCCAGGTGAGAAATCCTGTTGGGTAGCTAAGGATTCACAGCATGTGTCCCAATGTGGTACTTATCTGTATCTATGAGAGGAGGTTTATGCAGAGGGTGGATTCTCACATTAATTCTTATATTTCTCTCTAATTTTAGAAGGCACATTTTAGGTAAGATCATGAAAGTACACTTTGTCCAAAGGAAGATAGCCAGGATGATAAGATTTTTATGGAGAAATGCCCGATGAATCAAGATCTATTTAGCCAACAGTCAAAGATGAAAGTAGAAGGAAGGGAAATGGACTGGGCTTTCCAGTTATAGCTTGAGTTGTCAATGCAGCATCCAAGAACACAATTAAAAAGTGGATGAAAGAATATTAGATCTTTCATGAAAACAATTTTAGTTGATTTAATATTAATTAGAAAAGTCCAGCAGTGAAACAGGTTAGCACAGAGCAAGGTCACAGGCACACAAATAGAGTAGCTCAAGTACACCTAGGGCATTATTTTAGCAAAAGTTTAGATACCAGTACTACCAGAGTCAGAAATTACATGAAAACCAGAACACTCTTGCAATTCACTACTGCTAAAAGTATAGACTAATGCAGTCTTCTAGCATACGATTTGGAAACATTCAAAATATTTTTAAAGGCATATATATGAGTCCCTCATCATAAAATTATTTTTGCTGCTCCTTCAGAACTGTAACTTTGCTACCTTTATGAATCATAATGTAAAATCCTTTTGGAGATAGAGGTTTGCCAAGGGGATTATGCCGCACAGGCTGAGAATCTCTGACAAAGGGAGTTCTACAACAGCAAGGATATATTTATTAGAAAATAAGTAGAAAAAATAACCTCTATACTGACATCACTATCCTAGAAGTTCATTTTTAAAAAATAGAACTCCTCACCAAAAAGGAGATTGTTGGATAAATTAGTGAATATCATATATCTCAGTACTAGTTACTATAATGAATTCAAAAGTAGATTAATAAAACAAGGACTGTCCAAAGCATGTAATCAGGTTTAAATATAAACACCAAATTTATGCAGTCTATATACTTTTAAAAATACATCACTGTACCTATATCAGTCTATATGTCTTTTCAATTACCAGACAAAGCTATATATTTTCATGTGAATGTGTGAGCATACACATACAAATGTAGAATAACATATCTCATGAAAACATTTATGGCGTCACACATTAAAATGGTAACAATAGGAGGCTGGAATCCTGTGAGTGATAAAAGTGCAGTTTTAGGATTTTAAATTGTTTAGATGTTAATAATAGTTTGTACTTTGTGTATAATATATATTGTAAGCATTATTCTTAAACCTGTGGGGAGTCATTGAAAAGGTATATATAAACAGGAAAACCGTGCAAGCACATTTGTATTTTTGGATCATCTTTTGGCCAGATGACTATAAGAATTATTGAAGAAAAACAAGAGTAGTAAAAAGGAAGTCAATTTACAAGAAACCCAGCAGTGACCCATGGGTTTTGTCTGTTTGGTTTTGTTTTTAAAGCCATGTGATGTCAGGAATGGTGGATAACATGGAAAGCAGACATGGGTGAAGAGGTAAGATAGAACAGACTCAGAGGAATACCACCAATGGATACAAAGTCATCATGATGTAGGATCTCCGGTATCCTCACCTCAGTAACCAAGTCCACTTACTGAGATGAATGCAGTAGGCACGTAGAGTGGGAAGATGGGGGTAGGATGGGTATCTGTGAGACTCTTAGACCCTTGATAGTGGGGGTTCTATATAGGAGACATATTTTCTTCCAAATTTTTACCTCCCCCCTTGAAAAATATTCTCTTCTGTCTTGAAGAGGCCAATGGCAAATGAGTTAAATCTAAACATAATAGATTTCCATTATTCCTTGTGAACTTTCTAGATTCTGAAAAAATTAACCCAGAGAGCATCTCCACATGCCTGTTACCATCATGGGGGAAGGATGTCAGCATCCTGCACTAGAGTTGTGCTCCTCTGCCTTCTCTCCATCCCAGCCAATGACCTCCCTACCAGTGTATTTAGGTACCTCTGGAGACTATTGTCTGTCAGGATGGTCAAAAATTGCACCAACAAGCTTGTGTTCTCTGGCCACGAGATTGAATTCAGGATCATAGAACTTCAGTTTTAAGAAAGATCCAACTCAGGCAGGGTATTTTTTTTTTTTTTCTGAGTTCAGAACATACTATAGTTACACTATATATTTAGTTTGGGAGAACAGATAAATCTCTAGAGAATTCTGTCATGGTTATTTTTTATTTTTGTTTGTTTGACTGGGAGGTCCTGAAAAGAAAGAAAATTTGAGTAAGATTCATATAAACAAAATAGAAATAAACAATAGAGTTAAAGATGCTTCCTACCATAAAAACCTATTGAACATGGAATTCTCTTTTGCAGAGTGAAGAACACATGCTCTTGTTTCCTAAGGGGTTTTTCCTTCCTTCCTTCCTTCCTTCCTTCCTTTTCTTTCTTTCTTTCCTTCTTCGTTCTTTCTTTTGTATTTATTGGATAGCTAAATGGCAGACACTAATCACAGCTTTGACCCCAGGTATATGAAATTAAAGTATTCCACCATCTTGATAAAACTGAGACAAATTTTGCTTCTGATTTGTATGTTCTTTCTGATTCTCCTCAGAGTCAGTCGCTCTTTGTGAGCCTGGCCATTCAAGTCACAGCCAGACATGACTAGTGTAGAATAGAAACAGACCTCCAGTTATTTACTTATAATAATAGAGATGCAAACTTGCAAATGGTTTTTAATAAAACTCAAGCAGATACTTCTAAATATCACTCTTAATTTTATTGGGTGTACATTCTTTGTTGAAAAAGAAAGGAGATTTTGTGCATTTTGAATCCGCAAAGGTCTTGAGCATGCTGTCCCAGACTTCATGACTTCATATGTGTATGTCATATTTGATATTTCCAGACCTACTATGTCTGTAAGACACTGCTTCCTTGGAGCTATCCATCACCTCTGACTCAATCTTTCTGCCTCCTTTTCCACTAGGATCCGTGGTACTTAAGGGGAGATGTTTGATGAAGATACACCCCATTTAGGACTGAGTGCACTAGAGTCTCTCACTGTCTGCCAATTGTCCAGTTGTGGTTCTCCATGTTAATTACTATCTACAGGGCAGACTTCCACAAAATGGGTTGCATTGGTGGAACTTCTGGAAGCTTCTTGTTTGAATTTGATTTTTTTTTTTTCGTCTCTTTGGGCTTTTGTGTTAGTTTCTTGATTTTTTTTTGTTTGTTTGTTTTTTGGAGAGAGGGAAGAATGAGAAGGAGGAGAGAGAGAGAGAGAGAGAGAGAGAGAGAGAGAGAGAGAACATGAAGTTGGGTGAGGTGAAATGGGGAAGATCTTGGAGGAATTTGGAAGAAACAAACCATGATCAAAATATATGTATGAAATGAGCTTTGATCAAATGCTGCTATATGACAGTCTTTTCATTTATTTTGAGATAAGATGACAGATGATGACAGATCTGTAACATTCCAGGTAGGAGGCTGGTATCCGAACTAGTGATCAGATTCTGAAATACTGGCTTATATAAAAGGAGAATAGTCTAGAACTGCCCACTGATGAGTATGAAATCTGTTCCAAGTTTAAGTCTGAACAAAAGTCATCATAGCATGTTGACAGTTAGTGAGAAGACCAGAAATCTTAGAGGACAAACAAGACTGCATGTTTCCAGGTACAGTCAATGTGAATGATGGAAAAAATGCAAATAGCCACAGCTTTACAAGATAAAGATTATTTCTCTCATACTTAAGCATCTTCCAGGTGATAACATCCTGATATCTATCATGGGGTGGCTTCACAGTCCGCCAAGATGCAGGCTTCTTCTGCTTCCTGGATATCTCTGCCTGAAGCATGAGGGAGACAGCAGCACCAAAGGCCATTCTGAACAACTTCATCCCCTGTCTTCATCCGAATGCACAGAGAGACTAGAAAGTAAACAATGGTGTTATTCTAGCAAGAAAAAAAGCAGCTTAAAAATCATGTTTTCATAAAGTGAGCAATATTGAGTCATCTTCCGTCTCTAACACTGGGAAGTGTATAGCAGGATGTCAGAGGATTCCCTTAGATTCCAAGGACTGTTCCTTTTGAAGAAAAAAATTCTCAGAAAACTGAAACATTTTCTGCATTTAAGACTCAGTTTAAAGACTGGTGTAGTGGTACATTTTAATATCAGTCCCCAGGGGACAGAGGCAGACAGTTCTATGTAAGATAAAGGCAGACTGCTACTACATAGAGAGTTCCAGGCCAGCCAGAGCTATATAATGAGATCCTGTCTCAAAAGCAAAAATCAAAAAAGACTGAGTTTTTATTTTATTAATCAAAAATATCCATTACTTTATTGAAAGTTTTTAATGCATCACACACACACACACACACACACACAATTTTGTCTTTTATGAAAAGTGTTATCATTGATGCATGTCAGTAACTCATGCATCTGTCTTTTCTTCAGTTTTTATTTCTTTACTTCTAGCTATTAATATTTATCCTAACAGAGTTTTCTATAAACACAGTTTTCTAGATTATAGTTCAGTTTATACTTAAATACGTACTCTCTGGGAATCTCTCCAGACTCAGAGTTTGTGATTACACTTGAATAATATTTTCACTTGCTTTCCCTTTTTTACAGTCAGTACCTTATCTCTTTAGTCATCGACATTCACTGTAGTAAAAATGAAATTTGAAGGCATGCTGATCTAAATCTTTATAATTAGGCTGCACTCATTTATAACATTTCAGTCCTGTACCCAGGTTACCCTGGAGTTATGTGCACCCAATTAAGGAACATTCAATTTGAGATCTATATGCCTTTGAGTATGAATGGTAAGTCTCCATAATTGAGTTGGATCCAGCTGCTCATTCAGCTGAGGTGAATGAAGTCTTCTGGGGAACTAAAGTACCATTTAGTAAAGTACCTCATCCAACACACTAGATTCGCCTCACTTGGGTGAACAGCTTCCTTCTAGGGAGTAGTTTCTTCTCCTCATTTCTGCACTAACCCAACCTTATTGATGCTTTGGGGTCATTTGTATGACACAGTATTTACCCACCGACCCAGACAATAACACTGAACCATTTTGTTAGAGAGCACATGTACAAGTCCAAGGAGAAAGGAGAAAGATGATTATTTTGCTATTTTTAATCAAATAGAAAAAGAAAGCATCACGATACTCTACACTTTGAAACTAAAAAATGGCAAAAACTTCACCATAATATAATTAAAATTATTTGACTCCTCAATTTTTTCAATAAACAAGCATCAGCACAACTTGATAAACTTCAGCACAATAATATATCTCAAAAAAAAAATGAGCCTGTTTAAATAGCAGCGAATTGGAATGGAATACTTAGAAAGCATTATTTTTTTCACTTGTAATTATTAATGTTTACTTTCTTTTAAACTCATTCCTCTTATACTCTTAATTATTAACACTGCAGACATTTGCTGGTTCTGTTCTTGAAAACGAGCTGTTTTCATGGTGCCACAGGTTGCTAAGTAATGCTTAGAAAGTAGTTGGGTGCCCAGAGACCACGCAGAAATAAAATACAGGCAGACATCTTCCAGTGATTTTTTTTGTCCACATGTATCAGTGCTGTTTCTGTCACATTGTCACTGTGTCCAAGAGATGGTAACCACTCACATCTTCTTGTGAACATTTCAAACCATCCAGATTCAGATCCAAGCCAGCATTTGAAAAAGTGATACAAAGCACGACTGATACATGAATCAGGATCTAGTGATATAGTCAGAAAGTGTGTTGCCATTAGCTTTGAAGAGAACATCAACAGGAACATTTCCCATAAGGAGCAGCACCTGCTAGCTTTCCCCTCACTTTCTCTTCACAAGATCCTTGAATCTCCTCTAGCAGGATTCTTTCCAAACAAGATGTACTTGGAGCCCCATTTTGAATTCAGGCTACTAGGATTTCAAGGATTGCCCACTGGCAAGCATACTGGCACAGCAAGAAGGAGCAAAGAAGGGGTGTGGTAGAAATAGTATTTCAGCATGCCCAGCAAATATGGCTGAGAATCCTAAGACTTGGGCTTCTTTGTGTCTGTTTCTACTTCCTTGTTTCCCTTAAAGGCTTGAACGTTAGCTCAGATTGGATCAGAAAGTTAAATTAATATAGCCCTCAGTGGTATCGAGCCTTAAAATGGATAGGTACAATAAAACTTTTAAAATGCATTAAAATATGTAATATCTGACTCTTTTCAAGTCCATTTCACATTATGATTTTAGATGAAGCAGAGCCCGACACACCATTGTTCCTTGTCTGCCAAACACATGCAGGGATTCAACTTCAGACTTCCATCTAGAGTGAGGCCTCCCGGGGTGTGTGTGTGTGTGTGTGTGTGTGTGTGTGTGTGTGTGTGTGTAAGGTCATTCAGTCCCTCCCAGCACAGACGAGAATCTCTGCTACAGTTGTGCCTCCCCTTTTGTCTCATGAATGCTTTGCAGTCAAAACATTTTCCCTTCCTCTTACACACACAAATGAGAGAGGGCACATAAGCAAAGCAGAAAGACATGCAGGCAGCATGTGTGTGCGTGTGTGTGTGAGTGTGTAAGCCTGAAAGTGTGACTCTCTGTCCCCCTCTCAGTTTGGGAATAAAGGAACAACACATGAGCTTGCAAGTGTGGCTTTATATCATATTTCTTATGACTCTAATGATATTCTAACTTGGCCAAACCGTTACATGAATTTGTTATTTGACCTTTAAAATTCGATATCAAATCACCAGTAACAATGCCACAAAGAACACAGGCAAATTTTGTAAGTCCCATTTTGACAATTGCCTGTATAGTCTAATGCTTCATGCCTTATATCATGCCAAGGTCTGCTTGAAATATAAAATGAGAAGATTCTGCAAATAAATTAAAGTAAGGCATGTCATGAACAAGAAATAACTCTCCTACAATGGAAACAAAATGTAATAGTTGCAAGTGAAATTAAGAAAATCACTAAAAATGGCAGTAGTGAGGCCTTACGTGGATTATTCTGTGCCAGGTCCCTTATAAACACTGTCAAATAACTGTTTCCATTGCACAGTATTCCCTACATATTATCAAAAGGAAAATTGAGGCTTGTGAGTTTAATTGGCTTGCATGAAATTGTGCAGCGATCTATGTTATCACAAAGCTGTGGCAACAGATGCCTTTAGCATCAGAATCTTCACTTATCTCAGAGGGAACGTTGGAGATTCACACCTCTGCCAAGTGGGAAAATTGAAACCCTCTTTGAAGAGGTGATGTTTTAACCTCATATCTGGGCTGCCAGACCAAGGTGAGATACTCACTTTGTAGAAGGGGTAACCAACGCATGCAAATATAGGTAGAGATGGTGTAATACGGGGAAGATTTGAAGCAATCCAAATGCCCTGAGTTTGTACTCAACCTCAAGAATTTGAGAGGGAATGAAGATGTTTAAAGCCCAGACCTGTGAAGATTCCATCTCAGCATTAGAACCCTGCAGAGGAGGAGACAAGTGTCTGGAAACAAATCCCATAAGCTGACCACAAGCTGAAAATGTCTATCTGGGAAAGCTGACATGGCCTTGCTGCTGTCAGGGAACTGTCAGCATAGTCCCAGCCTGTCACACACATGTCCCAGCAAACAACAAAAAGTCCTTGTGGCCTCATTTGATCCTAGTCTCCGTTGGCGGTTACAATTGTTTTTATGTTTATTATGTCCCCTGAGCATCTCAAAGTGAATCCAGTGCTCAGCGCCATGATGATTAATCCCATTGATCCTGAACACATCTCTGCCATACACATGCCAACTCACTGCCATCCAACCTGAAAGACCCAACTCCCACAAAAGTAATTTAAGTAGAAACTAACACCCACTTTCTCTTTTAAACTTTGTATACTAGATCAACAATGTCATGTCTGTAACAATAGGACAGAGATTAGCAGTGATGACCAGTCTGATCCTTCACCACTTTTGAAAGTTACAGTGTTTTAGGGTTTCCATTGCTGTGAAGAGACACCATGACCAAGGCAACTCTTATAAAGGACAACATTTAATTGGGGCTGGCTTACAGGTTCAAAGTTCAGTCTATTATCCAGATGGGAAGCATGGCAGTGTCCAGGCAGACATGGTGCTGGAGGAGCTAAGAGTTCTATATCTTGATCCAACTGTAGCCAAGAAAGACGTTTGCATGAGCAGATAGGAGGTGGGTCACAAAGCCCATGCTCACAGTGACACACTTCCTCCAACAAGGCCACACCTACTCCAACAAGGCCACACCTCCTAATAGTGCCACTCTCTTGGCCAAGCATATTCACACCACCATACACACAAGAACAAACACAGCCTGCTTCCTGAGCTTGTATCTACCATGCTAAATATGTAAGCCCTGTGGTAACAAAGTGGTAAACAAGCCCACAGTTCATAAATATTAAAGCATAGCACACTTTGGCCACCAAGCTACAGAGCTCTAGGTCTGTCCCCTTATGTGTTGGTAAGTTCTGTTTAACAACTCCTTAGCACCTGAGGTAGATTAAAACTGCGGGAGGGGAGGTGGAATTTGAGGACTGGGAGGAGAGGAAGAAGGGGAAACTGAGGTCATGGTGTAAAAATAATTAATAAAATGTTACTGGGCTGTCTAGATGGGATTTTAAGAGTAATAAAACTTTGCATTTTAAGTATTATGGCCCACTTTTCTTATTCTAAGAGGACAAATAAAATATTACTTTATTTTCACAAAAGACAAAAGCAAAAACGAAACCAAAAAAAAAATCCCGTGAGCCCATAAAGCAACAGCTGGGTAATAATATTACCTGGTTGACGAAGGCGTCATGGGAAAGGCATGCTTTCCACATTCGCTCATCTCATCATTACTTCTCAAATTGCTTTACAAATTTTAGAACCACAGTCTCTCCCTAGGTCCTGAACACCAGCTTTTCATGAGCATTTAAAGTAGAAAAGTATAAGCCTCATTAAACTCTGATAATTATACATATTTTAGGCTATGTACATTATTAAAACATACATAGTTCTGAAAGCTGTAACAAAGAGAAAAGTCAGTCTTTTGTATCTACAAAGTCAAACTGCCTTTGGACTATTTATACAGAGATAATTTTAATTCAGCTTGATAAATATTACATTGAGCAAACTCTGCGGATGGGTGTGTGGAAGACAACAAGACCTGCATGACCCACTCATCCGTGTCCTTTCTTGAGATTTATTCATTTTTATTTGTGCATGTCTGTGTACCTGTGTGACCCTCTGTGCACTACAGGTTTGTGGGAGCTCTCAGAGACCTGATGACAATGGACACTCTAGATATTGAATGACAGTTGGTTGTGAACTGTCTAATGTGTGTGCTGAGAACCAAACATAAATCCTCTGCAAGAAAAGTGTGTTTTCTTAACCTCTCTCTTAGCCACCTCTCCAGTCCCTTCTCGCTATTATTCAAGGATCACAACCCAGAGAAGAAGACAAACATGTAAGCCAGAGTCACCAGTCACCAGTCACCAATCACCAACCATAGGCTGTAATTATCCAGGAGATGTGTGCCATTTTGTTTTTAAAACATTTCTAAACATTTGGATTCATTTTTAGTCAGAACTTTTACCCTCAGTTCATCTAAATGCCTTTGTCCCAAGCTGATTTACTTATTTACTGCACCTGGCAAAGTTCTAAAGGCATCTGAGATTGGCACCAAAAAACTGAAAAATAAACACTGTATCTATGGCGATGTTGTGTCTCTGTTACAGTATTTAAGATTAAGAAGGCACAGAGGCTTGAATAGAGCGAATACTTGCCAGATGTGCATAAGCACACTCTAACAAAGGAAGGGATGCCTGCCAAAACCAGCAAGACCTTCTAGAGAAGGGGCTTGGAAAAGAGTGTGGAAAACAGAATGGGAGCTTTGGGTCCTGGGAGTCAGAAAGAGAAGATGAAAGAGAAAAGAATTTACCCTGCACTCACTGACTACTTTCTGTGCATATAGGTATTTCCAATATGCTTCATGAAAAAAAATAATATATTCATCATTACTGGCTTTGAACATAGCAAACTTTGTTAATTCAGCTTAGTATACCTATGAGCATTTATTTACTCAAGGCACTGATCTGGTAATTAATTTCCTTTGACCCACTAAGTGTAAATATAAGTATAACGACTAAACAGAAATCCCTTTTGGGGAAAATTCAAGAATCATTCAAATCAGCAAATGGACCAAAACTTAGGTAAACAGATTCTTCCAGCATAAAGAAAACAGTAAATTCGTCTGACCCAATTTTATCACCCTATTAAGGATACTAAGGCATTTAAAGGTTTCTTTTAAAATAATATATATATATATATATATATATATATATATACATATATAATATAATATATATTACATTTTTCAAGAAGGCTTTTAAACAACTTCAGTGTCTTAATTCTCTTTATTGATGCAAAAATTAAATTGTAACACTTGTCATTATATCATTTAAAGGTAACTGAGGAAAGATGAAAATTTATTTTAAAGTCACTGAAGAAATGACTGAAATGACTGAAATGATATCTCTGTCCTTTTTGCTCCAATACTGGATTATGCCATACTGGCATATGGAGACAGCATTTTGCTTTTGATAGTAGTACCTTATATATTGCAAGGGCCCCCAACCCTCTGTCTATTAAGCACCTATAATGACTTCCCCCTTCCTAATTTATGATGTTCTATGGATACTGGAACTATGAAACCTGAGAGCCACTGTTCTAATGAAAGACTCAAGAAACTAACAAGCCAGAAATACAAGTATTCATGCTATAAATATTTAATATTTACTCTTCTACTGTAAGTAAAACTGAAACTTAAAGAAATTGACAATTCTCATGCTATAGATGTAGACATTGTGACTTACTATACAAAATAAATTACTGATATGTTTCACAATTAAAAAATGAAAGTCGAATGTGAACAACTGGAGAGATGGACTGAATCTGAGAAAATCATTTTATATCAACTCACCTGTGTTAGTTACTTCTATTGTGGCTGCAAAATACTCAAGGAAAACAACTGAAAGACAGGAGTTATTTATTTATTATCAAAAATTTCATCCTGGCTCCATGTGCTCAGACAGAATGTCATGTTACTGGGGCATGTGGTAGAAGCCATTCTTTATCTCTTAGTGTGTAGGGAACAGAAAGAGAAAGGCATCAAAAGTCTAGGGTAGGATATTCCCAAAGACCTGCTCCAACTGATTCAATTCTTCCAGCTAAGTGCCACCTGCCAAAGTTTCTAGAAAGTTCCCTAACCCCACATACTAGGGAGCAAACCAGTAAAACCAAATACCTGTGGAGGATATTTTGTATTCAACTCATAACAAGTCTGAAAATTTGATTCCCTATGAATGAAGAAAAATTATAAAATACAATTATCACAAAATGCCTGATCTCAACTGAATGTGTATCCATGCACAGGACTTTTACCAGGACTTTTTCTATTAGCTTTTTTTAAAGTGACATTTCTTTAAGAAACAGACACTACAATGAATGAAAATCTTTTTGCCATGGTAAAGAAACATAACAAAACCATCGTGAAAGGTGCAGTAAGTTTAGGGGAAGGAAAGCTGCTATTAGGTATGACAGCTGTCACAACAGCACACAGTAATCAATGTAACAGTAGCAATAAAGTAGTATTTGTATTTAGTTCTTTCCAAGGAGTTAAAATAATGAGCTTCTTTTCTAAATTGGTAGTTTTTAATGGTGTTCTCAAAAACAGTAAATACAAGTAAAAACATCTCAAAGTGTGCACCATATTTAAGTTACTCAGAGTCACTGCTCTGAACAGCTTCACTTTAATCTGCTTTCACGGTCATTTCATTGATAGCCTTTTATTCATTGTTCTATGCGACTAAGTTATTCTTTTCCCTAATATCTAAAATACTCAAACTACTTCTATTACTTGGTTTTAATAAATCATTGTCAGCTAAACTTTTATTTTTTAATATACACATAAAACATATGCGACTTTAGTTGTCATAGCATATAATAGAATCTGTATTTCTTGCTGTTATTTTTTTCCATTACAGCAATATCATTTCTTTTGTGATTTTAAATAAGAATGCTATACGCATGTATAAAATTGCATCTATCTGGCATTCAGTGAAATGCCACCATTAGTGACTAGTGTTTTCCAGAAAACACTATGCAGAAAGCATTGCAATATATAAAATCTCTTCTATGGGAGAATTTACACATAGGAACTCTCTGTGATCAGTGATGAATGCTCCATGCAACCACAAGAAGAAATGAATGTCTTTCACTATTCTTTGAAGTTTTCACTGGACACTCTCTGGTCTTCTACTGGGTATGGGTGACACATGTCTTTCCAACTGCTGAAAGCACTACAGCTCTGCTATTAGTTCAGACCCAAGTTCTTCCAATTTTAACCTATTTTTGGTAAAGATTTTTGTGTTGAAAACAGTGTATTATTGACTACTTGTCTTACTGATGTGACCAAATGCCTAAGAAAAATGGAAGAAAGAAGAGTTGATTTGGGCTTACAGTGTGAGAAGATATAGTCTCTGCTGGCTGAAGGAGGGACACAGCTGTAATGGTATAAGGGAGCTAATCACAGTGTTTCTGCAGGGTAGACAGGAACTGAGGCCACACTTCAGGGCTGAGGCTCTCCCACTGTATTCCACTTCTTCGAGCAAACCTCCATCTTTAGAGTGTTCCACCATCTTCTACAACCACCACTAACTAGTCGGTAACCTAGTAGTGTTCAAGGACACAAGCCTGTGAAGGATATTTTATACTCAAATCACAAGACAGAGTAAAGTTTCTTCAGAAATATGGGCTTGCTAAACCAGAGCATGGGAAGAGTATCCCTCTCGGATACAACATATACAATTCGTTACCCTAGTAGGCTTTCTAGAGGCTTAAATGAGATAGATGCCCTCAGTGAATTGGGCTTCCTGTGATCAATTAGAATTTCACTTTAGATTGTTCATCTGGATTACCAGAGTTGTCCACTCACTGATACTTGGTGAGCATTAAATTTTCTTCAGAGTGATTATATTATCTTCAAGTCATTGAGGTACCAATTTTTAATGTTTTTGTTTTAGAATGAGATTTTCTAGCTCATATACGAAAGATAGTAATCTCGCAAATAGGGACATTTTTATTGTTTATTTTCACTCCACAGTGGAGTTTGCCCTTGGTTAACTCTGTGACACCACTTCCTACCTCTAGATCTCAGTTTGTTAGTTTGAGGAACACTGGTCCTTGATGGAAGTGCTTTTCTACACTAAGATGCTTTTGCTCAGAGACTAATTATCTAATTTGATCAATAATTTTCCAAACACTTTAGTGTTGTTTTACTTCATAAAAAGATAAAGGAAAACAGTTCTACCTTTGCAAACTCTCATCATGCCCTTAACAGAAATGTGTGAAGAACTGAGAACAGTGGTGTATGTTTGCTGTTTATAGATATTTATAAATATGCATAAATATAAAATGCTAGGCTCATTTTAGCCATTGGTATTGATACTTCCAGAGCAAAACATTGTTTTGTTTGGCACAACATAGCTTTCAGATGTTATTGGGACAATTTTCTGCATTCCAATTTCTCATTCATGTGGTTGTGGATAATGTAGATGATATCAGTGACTGACATTCATGTCTTTCTCACCATTTCATCGCCTGACTCTTGGAACCAAATATAGATTTAGAAACTTTGAGTTAAGTGTAGTGGGGCATAACTTTAATACCAGTACAGGAGAGACAGAGACAGGTAAGTATTTATGCGTTTGAGGCCAACCTGATTGACATAGAGAGTTCCAGGACAGCCATGGTTGTGTAGTAAGACCCTGTCTCAAAAAAGAGGCAAGAAAGAGGATGGGGAAAGAGGAAGGGAGGGAGGGAGAGAAAGTGGGAGCAGATAGGGAGAGAGGGGGGAAGAGAGAGAAAGAGAAAGGGAGAGGGAGAGGGAGAAGGAGAGGGAAAGGGAGAGTTTATTATAGCACTCAACAGGGTGATATAACTAGCAAGAAGTTTTCTTCTCAAGAAAATAGAATGATCTTACAAATCTACAGGGGAAAAAAACTAGCTTAATCCTTTAATTTCATTACTTTCTTGATTGTCATTATTGATTTGAAGTTTAATTGAATGTAAATGATCATTAACTTTTCCACAAATAAGATTTTGATTAACATCAATTTTTATCTTTTCTAAGGATCCTTCCCAGCGATTGGGGTGGAAGCCTTCTGCCCCAGCTTCCTAAGGGCTGGTTTTTTAAATGGCATCCAAGCACCACATCCAGTGACTACAGGAGGCTCTCTGCCCCCCAGGATTCCTGCAGGTTGGTACCCCAAGTACATATCTCTACTACCACATGAACAAATAGAACTCTTCTCACAGTTGATGGAAGAATAATAAAAAATTGAATACTTCTAAAAGATGTTGAGAAGAAATGTAAATGACTCTTTGCAATGCAGCTCACATATCTATAATATCTAGTGCTATGGAAATAGCATCAAAGGGGAAAAGGGGATTGGTATCCCAAGTGCCCCCTCAGCATAGGGTTTACATAAGCAACAACCAGAGCCACCTTGCCACTTGGAGTGGACCACAAAAGAGAATTGAAAATGAAGTATGTTGACAGAAAGAGTAATTAAAGTCTATAGATATTTAACTAAAGTTCTATTTTACTAAAGGAAAATGATTTGAAGAAAGGCCAGCAACCCCCCAAAAAAAATTAGAAGAAATTTTTTGAGATAGAAAATTAATATTCAGTTCTCTCTTTCAAAAGAAATCTGACCAAAATTATGAAATAAGAAAAAACATATCTAACATTCTGAACTACAAACTCAGAATTTAGTAAGATTTTTCATGGGTTGGTCATGGCACCATTTGTCACAAATCCTTGCTTCCTGTCATTCAGTGAGGTCCGGAGCTGCCCTCCAATGTACCCAAATGATGCAGACCTATTTGCACTTATGTGAATGCTGACTCCTGATGATTTGTAATCAAAATTCTTATGTATTTATCATTAATAACAGTATGATTATGTTATTATGCTAATGCTGTAATGTCTCCAAGAGAGCTGGCCCACTCAACAAGGTAATGGGATACTTGGCAAGACTGGAGATTCTAATTTTTCAAAAGTCCCAAGATACGCATTTGTTTGCTTTTTCTTAACATCATGCCAACTATTCTTACAATTATTATGATATTTCCCTCTTGCCTTTTAGTTAGCTTTAATATATAAAAATCAACTAACAGTAAATATGCTTTCAGGTCCTTTACTTTAGCATTGTCCTTCAATGCTATGGCTAGAGAACTTATGGCTGGCAATATTATTGATAAAAGTAGAAACCAAAATGATATAAGATTAGAAATTTTAGTTCTGATGATGTTCTGCCCTGTTTATCTCCTGAGAAACAGATCGGTGAGAAAGTGTGGAGAATTTTATTGTTGTTGCTTAAGACAAGAGAGAAATCTACATCAACTAAGCTCTCAGAACTAATTTTCAGTGATGTAGACAAATCACAGCCCTCACTTCAAACAGAAATAGTTTAATATGGAAACAATGATGGGTGGCCATGGCCCAGCACATAGGATGCCCGAATTCCATGTTCCATCAAAAACAGTCATTTAGTGAAGGTTTTTCTAAAGATTTATTTATTTTTATTTTATCTATATGAGTGTTTTCTCTGCATATATGCCAATGCACCACAAGTGCCTGCTATCCACAGAGACCAAAGAGAGTGTCAGGTCTTCTGGAACTGGAGTTACAGAGGGTTGTGAGAACCATGTGAGAATTGAACCCAGGTCCTCTGCAAGAGCAGCAAGTACTTTAAACCTATAAGCCATCTCTCCAGATCTTTATGAACTTTTCTAGTAACAAAACAAAGATAGCTACAAATAAAGAGACTTTTGAAAGGCATCACAAGCATAGACATTCTGTTATACCAAAGTGGAGGGACTGCCACACACCTCACATGTTATCTGACAGTGTTCTTCGCTTTTAGCTTGGTAGAAGGTCTGTTTTACATCCCAGAAGGATTTATCAAAGGGCAAGAATATTAAGTCACATACAGTGTGAACAATAAACAATTACTGGGTACAGTAACTTAAAATATTTGGTTTAGGCTTGCAACATTCCTAATGTCTCAGTGAGTCAACCAGCTCTGTAACACATTCAGTATATGTGTGGTTTCTTTCAGGAAAATTAATTTACACTATAATGTTTTAAATATACTTCCAGTTTATATAATTAATATCGCACTGATTAGAACCGAGTATATATCCCCAATTAGTACTTTAGTAGTTTAACCCTTACTATTAGTCCAGAAGACCAGACAGTCTCTTTGGTCTCTGTGGACAGCAGGCACTCGTGGTACTTTGAATTTAGATATATCTGACAGAGATGATATTATGAAGTTTAACAGTGATTTGAATTATTCAGCAATACTAGCAAAAAATTGAAATAGCCCTTGTCATTTAGCCATTGGGAATGATAGAAAGAAGATGATATTTCCATGACACAAACACACACACAAAAAATATCTTTCTTTCAGAGCAGGATCTGAGAGAGCACCCCAATACTCTATTCTTCCAGGCTTTAAGCCAAATTTGCCTCCAGCTTTCATAGGAGAAAAAACTCCATTCAGTTTTCATGACTTACATACAAATCAGGTGAAACAAAATTACTGCATAAAACATTTATGGTCTTCAACTTATTCCTGCTCCTTCAATCTGAAATTAACTCAGCTTGCTCTTCCTGACTTAAAACCCTCTCCTAAGTGATCCCTGTACGTTTTCTCCCCTAACAGCAAGAGCTGCCATATTTTCAAAGGTAATTTGTATTTTCTCTCATTCAGCTCTAGCTAATTTCTCGAGAATTTCCTTCGTAATCTTGTCTTAAGAGAAGTAATGCAATCATCAGGTAGAATTCTTATTGTTTCCTACATTTAATACGTATTCCTTCATTGTGTAATGCTGCAGGGATGCTCCTTCAGGGTTAGGATATTAAACCAAGGACAGGAAACAGGTTCCCTCCTCAGGGCTACCAGGACACTCTTAGAGCCAGCTGAAGGGCGATGCCTGCTGGGCGTCCGCTAATTGATTATATGCCACAGAACTTGGCAGTCCCTCAAGATATTTCCAGTGTCATTGATGGATTAGCAGATCTGTTCTAGTGCAGATGTTAATTTGGTTCCTGTTAATCAAATTTAAATGAGATATGCAGGTATGTTTTGTATAGAAGTATCAATCCTTTGTTTCCCATCACTGCCTGTTATTAACCAACAGCATTTCTACAGCATCGACTTCTAACCTGTAACTCCCATCTTAGAACAACCACTGGGTCATGAGTGAGAAAACAGACAAACTTGTCAGTATCTGTGTAGCAACGGTCAATCATTTGTGAATTTCTTATTTCTAGAAAGGTCATTTCCTTTTTTTCTTTCTTTTTTTGGCTTTTCGAGACAGGGTTTCTCTGTGTAGCCCTGGCTGTCCTGGAACTCACTCTCTAGACCAGGCTGGCCTTGAACTCAGAAATCCACCTGCCTCTGCCTCCCAAGTGCTGGGATTAAAGGCGTGCGCCATTTTAAAGGCTTATTTCTCTGAGTCTAGGATAGAGAGAAACACTAGAATTTGTTGGCTAATTCTAAATAGCATGGAGGAACAGGTAGGACCTTTAGATAAGTAAGTTCAGACTAAAATAAGCAGGGAAAAATCTCCCTATTGTTCCCTCGGTGGTTAATCTTAGAAGCCGATGTTACTTGGAAGGAGCATCTCAGTTTGACTGTCTGTACCATGAATATGGCTCATCTTCTCATTTGCCTTTGAGAGGCATCATCATGTGACATGTGTTAGGTTCAGAGGAAATGGCGGATTTGGTTAGACTCTTTCTTTGCTTACCTGGAACTGAATAACAGTATATGTCTGAGCACTCGGTGACTCTAACACCAGATGTGCAGTTTTTGAGTATGGAACTAATACTGTTTAATATGACTTGTTTATTTTCTCAGCAAGAGATTTTAATCACTCTTAAATTCAAAATTCCAAACTGTTGTACATCTGTATTTCTGCCTCTTGGCTGGCTGAAATAGGAAATGGGTTCACAACCCGGCTTTGTCTAAGTCACTAACATTTCAACTGTACGGTTTTCACAGCAAAGGCCTCACCGCATCGAGTAAATATTAAAATTTCTCCACAATCTACAAAACGAATGTCAAGATTTTCCTTCCTCTACTTCATGTGAAATACTATCTGATACAGAGTTAGGGAAAATATTGTATGTACTTTTAGCCAATCTAAAAGAATTTTTTAGAACTATACACTTTAGGTGTTGAAGTTAGACTATACGTGATAAGTGTGTAGCCACAGGAAGTCTTGTGCCTTGTGGCGATGATGGCATTCTTAGCTCTGGGCACATACAGAGGTTGCAGAAAAGAAATAACATGAACGATTATGACTAGGTGGCAGGTTTGAATGGAGTAAGTAATAGGTTAAGGATATTTAACATGAACTCAGTGCACCATGGGAAATCAACAGTGGAAAAATATACATTAAACTTTAAATCTGATCAAACAGCAGTTCAGAAAAAAAATTAAATTAAGCCATTTTGTTTCTTCATATTTTCAGGCATGCTAAGAGACTGCAGCAAGTGGGGTGGGAGCAGGGACTTTGGCCTGAAACATTTCAAACCCAGTCACTCACAGCAAACCAACCTCTACTGGAAATAGCTGTCCCGATGGTGGTTATTATTAAATTAATTTTCCACAGAATATGCAAAAGTTGCTTTATTTTAATAACATATCATGTGCTTCATATACATATTCCTTATACAATATACTTTATAAGTAGAAGCTCTTCAGGATGAAAATCTCCTGTTATTCATCTGCTGAGTATTCTGCAGTAGCAAGTATTGCCAATTATCCAGGATGGATTACGAATGAGAGTGTCCATGTTCCTGCTTAAGTCAAGAGCTGAAGGGAACTGTAAAAGATGAAAAGTGTGAGGACAAGTTCCAAATAAACCTCTCAAATGTCATACAGTGGGAGAAAGAAAAAAAAGATACTCCTCCCTCTGTAGTACTAACTTCCGGTTTCCTCCCTCTGTAGTACTAACTTCCGGTTTCCTCCCGCTGTAGTACTAACTTCCGGTTTCTCCCTTCCTTAGTAGTTGTGCACCTTCAACATCCCCCTGCCCCCCCCACACACACTTCAGTCCCTACTTGTGTTTCTCTTTCTAAAGATCTCTCTTTCTCTAAAGTTTTGGCATTTTCAGGCTTCAGAAGAATGGCATCTAAAAAGAGAAACAAAGTTGCAGATTCAGGCAGGTCTAGACAGGCACCCACAATTACTGCTGCCTCTGGTAAGAGAAGCTTTGACCACGGACAGAGTCACAGATGCAATGACAGTATACACAGCCATCAATGCAAAAGGAAGATAGCATCTGTTACTGCAGTGCTAATCCATTAACAGGAAATGCCCCCTTTACATGTTTGCAACGTTGGTAGTGCTAGGTTGGAGGAGGTTTTGTTTAAGCATCCACTTATGACGCATTTTACAATGTAAAAGCCAGATCAAAATCTAGGTTGTATTTTTGTCAGCTTGCTTATTGTTCAAAATCAGTGGGCTTAAAAGAGTCTGTTCATGCTCTAATTGTTGGAATTAACTAAAGAAGCATCCCAAAAGTAGGGAAACAATTAAAAATCAAGCTTCAAACTATTATTTGGAATTTTTAGAAGTAAGAATAGGAGCATACACTAAGTTGAAAATGTCGTTTAAAACCTGCAAACATTAGGCTTGAAAAAGTTAATGCAGTTTTTGAACTGAAGGAATCCTATGGACAAGTCACCCAATAGAGTGGGACTGTTGTTCTTTATTTGTTGGCAGAAAGTGGGACTGTTCTTTTGTAAGAGAACACCTGAAAACATGGTGGTTCTCTTGCCTCATCTCTGTGCCCAACACTGAAAAAATAAAGGAAATAAAGGCTATACCATAGAATCTCCTCTCCCAAAAGAAGGCTACATATTCATGTGTGCCAACACTTGTATGGTTTTGGGTTTTTTTTGGTTTTTTTTGTTTTTGGAGGAGGGTGTCTCCAGGCAGTGGGAAGCTCAAAAAGGAAGCACTTGGTTCTGCAGAACTAGATGATCTTCTTTCAGCGTTCTGCTCCATGTTAGAGCTGAGTACAGCTGCCATTGTATAGACTGATGGTACATTAAAACGGGGAAAGGGATCTGCACGTTTGATAACAGAAACTTGAACACGCTTTGAGTTTTTTCTTGTCTGCCAGAGAGACATGAAAAAATCTTAAAAGAGCCTTTAAATAATCTCTCATCCATTTATGTGTGTCTATTCACAATCTTTAAAAAGCTTTACCCTTTGACCTTAGCTAAGCCCTCTTATTAACATAAAAGCTTCTTTTTATCTGACTATCATTAAAATAAGTTTGAATCTTAAAAATATAAATCTTACATAGCTATTTAAATTCTCACTATAAAACACACCCTGCACCAAGAGAGCTTGTTTATCATTTATAGATTATGCCATCTATTTTTTGGTTCTATTTAAAAAACATGGTCAATTCTTGTCAGAGAAATCATTTTCTTCTCACAAAGAAAAATTCTAAGCAGCCTCCTGCCATTTGCTAATTTAGCTGAGTCTCTGTGTGAATCAGCATTTAATCTTGTCATTGACTAGGGTTGTTTTGTAAGTATGTTTTCTCCCTAATTAGAAACGCTGAAGGAACCTGCCTGCTCCAGAACCTCTTTTCCTTCAGATTGCCAGTTCCCTCAGGGTGGAATGCATACCCTGTTGGGCAGCTGGGCCACTTAAAAACATGAGTAAGAGGGAGATCAGCCCAGAAACGAATATGTCTCTATTTGGTGCTCATTCTGCTTTGTAGGGCAAAGCACAGTGGAAGCCTCAGCACTCTGACCCTAGGTGAGATTTCTTCAGTTCTTTTCACAGAAGGCTTGCAGGGAGTGTTCTTAGCTACACTGAACTTTGAGAAGGAAAACTTAAATATCTTATAAAAGTTGCAGCAAAGATTTGGATATAAATAGGAGCTCTCTGCAGGTGGGGAGAGAGTAGTCTGTGATCTAATTATGTATGATGCATTTAGCAATTGTTTTCTCATTATAATTAAAAGTTCATCAGAAATAACCTGTGTTATTTGGTTAAGATGATATTATAGAGAGGGATCTGAGGCTGTACGGCACCTGCCAGAGTGTCTCAGGGAACTTGTTGAAATAATTCAGGTTCTTATATCCATGCGCAATGAATCGGACAAGAAGCATATAGCTAGAAATAGAAATGAAGACAGATTTTTTTTTTTAAGGGAATGCATTATCCAGGATAAGCGTGGGCTAGCAAACTGAGTGAAGAGAGCATGCTCCGAAAACTCTATGCAGGAACTACATGACCCTATGGATCATCCACAGAGCACCCTATACACAGTGAAAACAAATAATTAAAACCTAGGCCATGAGCTAAACAGAGAGCTCTTAAAAGAAAAAATAATGGGAATAGCCAAGAATACTTTAAATGTTCAAAATCCTTAACCATCAAGGAACTGCAAACTTAATCTACCTTAAGATTTTATCTAGATTTTATGACTAAGAATATAAAACAAATGGCAACAAATGACGATGTTGGGGACACAGGAGCAAGGAACACTTATTGACTATTGGTGAGCATACAAACTGGTACAGCCACCGTAGAAATCAATGGAGAGGTTTCTCAAAAAGCTAACAACTACTCCAAGATACAGCACTAACACCCAGGGGACTACCTCAAAGGGCTGCATATCCTACTACAGAGATACTTTGCCATCCATGTTCATCTCTGCTCCATGTCCAATAGCCAGGAGAAGCAAATGACCTATATATCTACCAACTCATGACAGGATAATGAAATGTGGTTCATATACACCATGGAATAGCATTAAACTGTAAAGAAAAGTGAAATTATGAGACTCATAGATAAGTGGATGAAGCAAGAAATAATCATTCTGTGGGAAGTAACCCAAATCCAGAAAGAGAAATTCCATGTATTTTCTTTCATAAGTGAATGTTAGCTTTGAATCTTTAGATGTATGTGCTTCAATTGAAGTACTCACAGAAGGCAAGAAACTCGCCGGGCAATGGTGCTCATGCCTTGAATCCCAGCACTCAGGAGGCAGAGACAGGTGGATTTCTGAGTTCGAGGCCAGCCTGGTCTACAGAGTGAGTTCCAGGACAGCCAGGGCTATATAGAGAAACCCTGTCTCGAAAAACCAAAAACCAAAAAAAAAATAAAAAAATTAAATTAAATTAAAAATAAAGAAGAAGAAGGCAAGAAACTCACGGTCATGGTGTGTGGAAATGTCAAAGACAGAGAGAATGAAGGTGATGTGGGCTGGGGAGGAAGGGTTGAGTTGGGTAGCAGAAGGAGAACAGGGTAAAGGAGTTTGTGCAGAAGGCTAACTAACACTGTACATTAATTCAGTGTAGGTCTCTAGTCTACCATACTAGGATATAGTGAATATATACGACAAAGATTTGTTTTATTTTAATTTTCTTAGAGATTTTTTTCTGACAGAATGATACAGAAAACTGGATCACTATATAACATATCACTGATGTAACCAAAAGACAGTTTGGAAGTCAGATATACAACGTGCTATCACCACTGGGAAATGGAGAGCTTTCTGCTAGCCTTTTAGGGACTCTTAAAAGATTCAGAATGTAACAGCACCTCCAATGCCTTCCCCAGAGTAGCTGAAAATATATTTTTCATTACCACTCTTAAAAGTTTCCATATATGTCCCCAAGAAAGTGAAGTTACAAGTGTGAAATTTTGTTTGCTTAAGTCCCCTATGAGAATATGAGGGAAATTACTTTTAAAAATCAATGTACAATGGAGTCTTGAAACAATTATAATAAACTGAAGCTTGGGATATGGGTGGGAAAAAAACTCAAGCTTTTCTAAGTTGTTTTTCTTATCACTTACTTGCTGGTCATATATAGCGTGTCTATAAAAATCTTTGGTAGCCACAGAGGCACACAGTCTGTAAAAACATTCTTTTCTGAATGTTTCTATGAGAATACGTGAAGGTTTAGAGTGACATTTTATGCTTTCCTAATGACTAATGAAGACCCTAGTGTTATTTCAAGGGTCACCAAGATGGACAAGTATTTGGGCTCTGAAAGTTGTTAAGGCCTGGCTTTGCTGCTTAAACTCTCAGCACATCAATAAGCTCATTTGTTAAACCAATCTAATAATTGCATTCACTATAGAAATGCTATATGGATGAAATTAGTTAAAGAAAATCATTGTCCTGCGGACAATGCCCAACACATTAATAAACATACAAATGTAATTTATTATGTTTATTATGATTAAATTAGGATTTACATGTAGTATATATTTATAAATTACTTACAATTTTTTTAACCTAAATAAGGCCTAGGGATATGGTTCAGCAAGTAAAATATGTTGCTTGTAAGTCTGGGGAAGCTCAGTTTAGATCCCTAAAATCCACATTAAAGGCCAGGAATGGATGGGGCTGGAGAGACAGCTCAGAGGTTAAGAGCATTTGATGTTCTTGATTGAAATTCAGTTCCCAACACATATATTGAGTGGCTCAAAACTGCTCTTAACTATATGTCCAGGCAGTTTGATGCCCTCCTCTGCTTTCTGAAGGCAGCAACATGAATGTACACACACATACACACACACACACACACACACACACACACACACACGCACACGCACAGAGAGAGAGACAGAGACAGAGACAGGCAGAGAGACAGAGAGACACAGACACATATACACACTTTTAAAAATTAAATAGTAATTCTTAAATAAACTGTTCAAAGATAAAAAGGCCCATGCTGTTAAAATTTTGTAACACAGTCTGTGCATTCCACTTCTCATAGAGAAAGGCATCTTTAGCAGTTATTTCAATTGTCTATGTGACATTTCTAGACAAGAAGAACTTTTTTGCCTCTATGGGAATTTCTAGCAGGAAGAAGAACATTACAGAGCAATGCAGGAGCTCGTTGATATAGGTGGCATGTCTCTGCTCACTGGAACTGCAGAAAACGCAGTTAGGTGGGGGGTTTTGTTGTTCTTGTTGTTTGTCCTTTTAGCTGATTATTTTTTCCGTTCACACCACCCATTTCCACTTGAGTAAATCCAGACTAAGGACTTCCATTGTTTCCATGAATGTAGGTCCTTCCTCCCAACAGCTACTCAGTTCTTTCTCAGGATGCCACCCTTCATTCTCGAGCATTTCTCCAAGAGCATTGAGATCACCTCGAAAGTTTACAAAAGGAAATGAAGAGAAACATGGCACAAGATTCACTGGGTTATTAATAATAAAGGCTTTAGACCTATCAACAGAGTAGGAAGGATACACACAGCTAGTGAAAGAAGAATAAGAAGCCCCTACCAGTAGAAGCTGTTTTTCAGAAACTAATATGGTATGACATTTAAGTAAATAAATAGCCACCTTATGAGCAACAATTTTGTTTATTAAAACAGGTGCAGACCCATTGGTTTCAGCCATACAGAATTTTAGTGAACCTTTTGAGACAAACAAAAGAACCCCTAAATATACTGTCCTGGGTCATTTCCAGTAACAAGCCTACTTAATTGTGAAAAACATTCATTAGCTTAAGACCCTTTAGCAGCCAGTCTGGAAGGTAACATAATGGAGACTCATGCCATTCCTGGGTGATTCCATATTTAGTTTTGTATGCTTGGATCATGTTTCTCACTGCTGTGACAAAATTCCTGACAGGAAGCAACTTAGGAAAGAGTTATTCTCGCTGACTATTCAGAGTATAAGAGTCCATTATAGAGATGAAGGCGTGGCCGTCTGTGAGCCGCTGCTCGCATCTTGGCATATCAGGAGAGAAAACAGCAAAATGCTTGTGAATGGCCTTATTTTTCCTTTTGTTCTTTTTGGTTCATTCGAGCACCTCACCTCTACAGATGCTGCTGCCCACATTTAAGAGGCAGGTCTTTCTGAAAACGCCCTCAGTGACACACCGGAAAGAATGCTTCACTAGCGCCCTGTTTCTTAGTCCAACCAAGAAGATAATCAAAAATAACCATAACAATTCCACTCCTTTTCAAGTTGATACCACAGCACGTCTCTGTAAACTATAACACCCCAGTGTTTGTTTCTACATATTTTCT
Organism: Rhynchomys soricoides; assembly: GCA_019843965.1. Lineage (NCBI taxonomy): Eukaryota > Metazoa > Chordata > Mammalia > Rodentia > Muridae > Rhynchomys > Rhynchomys soricoides. Next base: position 622,729 of record JADRCH010000150.1, on the reverse strand, counting down.
GATACAAAATCCATTTACTCTATCTTAAAGGTTCTTTTTAAATGCTAGGAAGGATATGAGAAAACAGTTCTTACTGTTCTTGGGATTAAATTGGCCTAGACACTATGGAAATAAGTATAAATGTTCCTCAAAAACTAAAGATAGAAGTAGCATCAGCCTGAAGTATACCACTTAAGGGTTTATACCTAGAGAAGGCAACTACAATTTACAACAGAGATAGCGGCACATCTCTATTTATTGCAGGAGCTAAGTCATGCAATCATGTTTATCAAAGGATGAATGAAGAAGATGTAATTTATATACACAGAAGAGTTTTCTTCAGATATGACAAAGAATGAAATTATGTTATATGCTAGAAATGTAAATGTGGATCATCACAGTAAGCAAACACAGACAAGGCAACACACTTTCTCTCATTTGTGGGTCTTAGAGAATTTTTCTTTTCTTTGAGCATCCATGTTGATTGATGATCTATTTATGAGAGCAATGAAATTTTCAGAAAATGGATGAACTTAGAACATATACTATTAAGTGAGACCACTCAATTAAAAAATAGATATAGAATGTGTATGTATGATTGTACGTAAAAAATGTGTGTGTGTGTGTGAAGTATAATATTTAGAAAGGAGAGCAGGAAAAGGTAATACTAGGTGATGAGAAAGTACTGAGTGTAGGTAAAAGGACACATGAGACATGTAAGAGGGCCGTAGGATTCTGACACTCTGTGTGTGTGTGTGTGTGTGTGTGTGTGTGTGTGTGACTCTGTGAGTGTGTGTGTATCTCCTTATATGTCTGTCTGTGTGAGTATGTGTGTGTGTGTGTGTGTGATCTCTGTGTGTGTCTGTATGTGAGTAAATGAGTATGTGTACATGTGGTGTGTGAGTGTGTATATCTGTGTATGTGTATTTATGTATCTGTGTAAGTATGTATGTGCATGTGCCTGTGATCTCTGTGTGTGTCTGTGTGTGACTGAGAGTGTATGCATCTCGGTGTGTGAGTGTGTGTATCTGTGTATATATCTATGTGTCTGTATGAGTGAAATGAGAGAAGGGAGACTGGAAGAAAAGAGCAGCCTCATGGGAGGAGAGGAAATGTGGAGGAAGAATGAAAGAGAAAAGGAGGGTTTAATATGGTCAAAGGACATGATAAACTTGAGAGATGTTGTCTATGAAAGTAGACCCTACACAATGAATATATATTAATAAAAAACTAGAAAAAAACAAAGAACAGATCACATGTTTCAAATACGGAATATTATTCAGTTCTAAAGAAAAAATCCGATGACAATATTTCCTGGAAAATGGACAAAATTAGATTGTGTAATATTGAGAAAGGTCACCTAATGTCAGAAAGAAAAAAGACCACATGTTCTTCCTTATATGTGGAGACCAGCCTATGAGATATAAATAAACAAATGCACACGTGATTATGGTATAAGATAAAAAGGGAGGGGGAAGAAGTATAACTTTAAAAAGACAAAATGCTCACCAATGAGTTCACAAATACAGGGTATTTTGTGTATGTACTTTGGATGTTTTCTCAGGCTTTAGTATATTTTAAATGCTACATAAATCCTTAAATTGGGAGTGTCTACATAAGGAGCCTTTCAATACTAGGATGTCTGAATTTTAAAATATATTTTCAGTAAATATTTCTATAGGTTGTAGTTCTTTATAAGTATTGTTAAATTTAGCATGTTTTAATTTTTTAAAAAGACTTTAGTTAGTCCAATCCGAAGCGTGTGAAGACTATTAGAAGCATGGCAGCCTCTGCTTCCCCATTGCAGCCAATGGATCCTGAGAAGGGAAGGGAGGGAGGGCTGTGAGGAATGGAAGCGACCAAGCCCCTGGCAGCAAGAGCAGAGTCTCTCAGGCAGCTTCTGTAAGAAAGAAAGCCCAGTGTGATAGGAGGAACAAAAGCTATTTAAATATTGGGGTGTGGGTAGGGGCTTTCAGGGTTTGTGTACATTATTGTCCTGGGCCAAGGAGGAATTCCAGGGGCTACTGGATATGACCTTATAAGGGATGAGGAAGTTTAGCCTGGCTACTGGCAACATGACATCCTCCAGTGAGACGATGAAGGGGACACAGAGCTACATGAACCCCAGGACACACAGGCCAAGGACAAGGGGTAACATTCCTACTCCTGTCATTGCAGGACGAGATTTCTGGGACATTCCTCAATCCTACTCTTGTTCCATGCCTCCCCCCACCCCATGGCTCCCCGGCCCCACAGAAGCACATTTAAAATATCACAATTTTTTAAAACTCTGGAAATTCTGATTTATTGTCCCAGAAACTCAGAGTAACATGTCAGATATTTGCAAACACTGAGAAATGTCTTTATTTGTTCCACTGTATATTATAATTCTAAATTTGAATAAACATACAATTTTAAAAATATGTTTTTAATTGAAATAAATTTCTATCCCTTCCTTTTTCTTTTTCTAACTCTCCCAGGTACCTTCCCTCCAACTCCCCGCAACTCTCAAGTTGACATCTTTTTCCTTGATTATTATTGTTACATACACATGTGTGTATGTATGTATGTATGTATTAATGTACATATGTGTGTGTGTACAGATATGTAAGCACACCCATTAAGTCCATTTTTGTTGTCGTGTGTATGTTATTTCAGGACTGCCCACTTTGTACCAGACAACGAAAAAGGGAAACGTCCTGGGGAAAGGCTGATTCTCCTCCCAACAGGCATTAGTTGCCTGTAGTTCATTTTCTAGGGGAAATATTTTTTTTTTTTATTTAAAAAATAGAGAGAACAAGAGACTGCACGCTTCTAATACATGATGACATATTAACATTCCCATTCTAAAAGTCAGGAGCAGAGTATGCTAAGAAAGGTAAGACCAAACCAAGATCAGAACCCAGCAGAGCACACAACCAGAACACAAGCAGCTATGTCATCAAGACATCCTGATGGCATCCACTGGTGTCGGGATGTCATTCCAGCTCTGTTGCCTGTAGGCTCACTTGGTCAGCTCCACTGAGTACCTGCTGACCTCCTCACGGAATGGCCCATGATTTTGGCATCTACGTTGTCCTAGCACATCAATTGTGACTTAGGTTTCACCTTCACGGATTCAATCAATGGCTTCTCAATTACTCTTTGCAGAGAATCTGACCTGGAACATATTGCTTGGCTTCGATGGCTTTCTAGATCCTATGGGTAGGCTTGCACCACCCTCATCATTGCTTGCATGTTGCATGCCTAAAAAAGTAAGCCCTACACCTACACCCATTAGCCCTGCCTCACTTAGACCGTAGTTAGACCTCAGAGGCCTTAGTTATCCTTCTTGACCACTGGAAAACCCCTCTCCAGGAAGCCTTTTTCTTTTCTTTTATCTTCTTTTCTTTTCCATTAATTAATTTATTTGTTCACTTTATATTCGGATCTCAGGATCTCAGCACCCCTGTCCTCCCAGTCTTCCCCTCACACAGCCCCTCCCCATCCCTCCTCCCCTTCTCCTCTGAGAAGGGGAAGCCACCCCAGACACCAACCCATGTCAATTCACTGAAGGACTAGACACATCTTCTCCCAGTGAGACCAGACACGCAGCCCACTTAGGGAAACAGGATCCACAGATAGACAACAGAGTCAAGGACAGCCCCCATTCCAGTTGCTGGGGAACCCACATGAAGACCAAGCTGCACATCAGCTATGTGGCAGGTGGGCGGGTGGGTTGGCAAAGCCCATGTATGCTCTTTGGTTGGTGTTTCAGGGTCTGGGAGTCTCCAAGGATCCCAGTTAGTTGACTTTGTTGGTCTTCTTGTGGAGTTCCTGTCATCTTTGGGTCCCTCAATTCTTGCACTAACTCTACCATAAGACTCCCTGAGCTCTGTGTAATGTTTGGCTGTGGTTCTCTGCATCCATTTTGGTCATACTGAGTGAAGCCTCTCAGAGGACTGTTATGATAGAGTCCTGTCTGCAAAGTATTCTATTATCTAATGAATTTACATTCATATCCTCAATCTCTTAGTGGGTGGAATTTTTTAAAACCAGGTCTTTTCCCAATTACCAGTATAAATTCTGTGTTCTCTCTTTAGTAGCTGTGATCTCTTTAACAATTACAAATTGTTAAATGCTTTGTGTACACCTGCCTTTATTGCAACTTTAAAGTTACTCATTGGCCAAATTGCACGTTTTTATATTTCATTCTGTTCTCTTTAACTCTATATCTAAAAGCACTGAGCAGTAAACACAGATAGTATGCCACCTATTCTCTCCCAAACAACTAAGTTCATTATTTTTTAATTCAGCTTCACTAAGATTTTTCAGGAAAAAGACAGAATAGACAGAATAAAGATATCCTTTGCTAAAGTGGAACGTGAGTGGCCTCCAGTCCTATCCCAGATAGAGTCCTCATTAAGGGAAGGGTTACAAATTTTGCTAACACAGATGAAGCCAGAGATCACTGTGTTAAATAGAATAAACACTACCTCCTGTCACTCCAGGTTGCAATATAAACTGGCCCATTTTAGAGAAGCTGAGAGGAGGGTGGTGATTACCAAAAATCTGGAATGAGTAACAGTGGTTGAGAGGTAAGTGGACAGAAAATTATATAGGAGCAAGAAATTCTGCTGTGTTACAACATAGTAACCTGAATACAGAGAATATTGAGGCACTGTATGTTTCAAAATTTTGGGAAAGGATTTTGAAGGTTTCCCTTCAAAAGTTTAGGAAAGAGATATTTTATCCTTAATTAAATATTGCACAATGTGTGTTTGTTGAAATATCACATAGTACTGAAATATTACATAGTACTGAAATATCACATAGTACCTGGTAAGTATGTGATTTTTTTTATATACAAGTATTAAAATATTAGATTAAAATGCATTAAATTTTGATTCATAAATGTAAAATAAGATTCAAAGTCATTGAAGATGAGTTTTGCTGGGGAGAGGCTCTGATACTCACCAGGCAACACTAAAAGTACAACAGTTCTCCAATTTCAGCAGTTATCATGTGAATAAAAATAATAATTTAACACATTATATCTTTTCAGATTTATGTTATCCATATCTGTGGAAAGCATTACATGGATAAGAAAATTATTTCATTTATTATCAAACCAAGAGGAGATTATAATTGTAACTCCTACTCTATAAAACAGGCAGGGAGGAAGAGTCGATAAAATAACTGGCTCAAGGCGTGCTGAATGGCATGCGGGTAGAAAAAAATACCGGAGCTCTGTCAATCCAAGTTATCACTGCAAGTTTATAGCCTAGTAGACAAAATATAGACATGATCGAATGTTAAATAAGCTAGAATGATTTAAATCTGTAATAGAGTTCTGAGGTTGTCGAGATTTGTTTCGATTCTTCATTTTACTGGCTGCACATTAGAAATTGCTGAGCTGATTCAAAACACCACATCCCGCACAGGCTCATTACTTCTATAAAAATGGCAAATTTCTATAATCCCCTTCTATCACAAATCTGCTCTGAAGAAAATCTATTCCACTAACAAAGAGTTTCTCTGAGATTTTTATGAGAAATTTAAAGAATGCTTTTGTTTTCTTTCCTTAATACCATTATGAGAATAGTTGAGTCTTCTAATTGTATGGATTCCACAAACCTCCTTAATAAAAGTCATTGTAGGTGTTGGGAAGTACTTGAAATAAATTGAATATATATTATAGATAGATACATATATATGTGTGTGTGTGTGTGTGTACATGCATATATATATATATACACATATATATATACATATATATATATAAAATAAAGATTTAATATTCCAAATGAACGAAAATAGTTATTGTCATCTATAATAGAAAAGAATGGTAAAGGAATTTTGTGATTATCTTAATATAAATAAGTGATTTCTCAGGTTTTGTTTCTTACATAGTTGAGACTACCCATAACAATATCTAGATATTTATAATTTTACAATAACTTTGGGTGACCTGGGAGATTCAATATCAAACCAAAGAACTTTCTGTACTTTTGTGGTAATTTTGTGAACTGACCGTGGTTAAAGCATCCTGGAGGCATTTGAGGCAACAGACTAAAATGTACTAAAGGAATGAGTTCAGATATTTTTGAAAATTTAGAAATGGAATCGATTACTTCCAAGTATATCTTCTAGGAGCAGTCATACTCTTAGAATATATGATATATGATTTACATATGTAATTGTGCATATTGAAAAAGCAAGACAAAAAAGGAATGGTTACCAAAATGCTTTCCTCACCTAAAACAGACATAAAAGATGCCATCCAAATTTTCATAAGTTCCCTTATCCCTGTGTATTTTTTGACATACATGCAATAAGGGACCACCGTGGGCCTGGAGGAGTTTAAAGTTCTACATCTTTATCTAAAAGCAGACAGGAGAAGACTGGCCTTGGACTCCAAGATCTTCTTACCTCAGTATCCTGAGGTTAAAGGCATGTACTACCTTGCCTGGGCCTAAGCTTTTCATGGCCACTGTGTCTCAAGATCTCCATGTCAAGATCCAGGACAGAAGCCTATGTCTTCTAGCCTTGAGATCTGGATTATAGGTGTCCCCTCCACTTCTGGATTGTAGTTAATTTCAGATGCATTCAGTTAACAACCAGGAATAGCCATCACATATACCTACATATTCCCAAAGAATACCATTAGAAAATAAATTACAGATTAAATTCTAAGAGTAGTCTGAAAAGAAACCCACAATTCTTCAATAAAGCCACCTTTATTGTCACCCACTGACAGTGCTGCATAAAATGCAAAAGAATTGCTCAAATGAAGCTTCTAATTCACAAGAAACAGGGGGAGTCTTCATCTAATTCATTATTGTTCTTATGAAAAGTAAAACTTGTCACTGATGGATTTAAGAGTGCCGAAAGTATCTACAAACAAATTAGTTATAAATAGAACTGAGCCCAGAATACTTTGAATTCATGTCATTAAAAAAATCTTGCTGAAATAATTTAGTGTTAATCTCATAAGGATAGTGAAATCAATAAGAAAACACAAATTGACTTTATAAAGTACCTAGTATGCTCATACCTACAGGAAGAAACCCTTAGAAATCCAATGAACAAGAACACAAGTCTCTAGAGGAAAAAGAGATAGCCAAATAGCGCTGGGAGAAAGCTAGCCCCCAAGGAGTGTGGAAAATCTCTTGAGAGGGGATAAGAGGACTAAAACTGCTCAGCAGGACTCTCCCAGAATCCTTGGGACACAGGGACTGAGGAACAGCCAGGAGGAAGGAGCTTCCAGTTTCCATCTGTGGCGGGAGACCTCTGCCTGGGCCACCAGGGCTCCATAGCCAAATAGTGCTGGGAGAAAGATAGCCTCCCAGGAGTATGAGCAAACCTGTCTGCTCAGAGGGACCCACCTGGAATACCCAGGAAACAGGGACTGAGGAGCGGGCTTCTGGTTTCTTTCCGTGGCTGGAGAGCAGATCCTGTGACACAGGGCTCCATACTTTAATAGAGCCAGGAGAGAGCTAGTATGCCAGGAGTGCCAACACACCTCCAAGCACAGGCAAGACCATCACTTCTTTTCAAATTCACTGAACCAAGAGGGACCCTTGAAGAGCCATCAGGACACAGGAAACAAGGGACAGCTGGGGATTAGATCCTTCTTGTTTCTGTCTGCACCCCAGAGCTGACCCTACACCAAAGCTCTCCAACACCAAATTCCTCTCAGAGAGAATTGGTCTTCAAGGAGTATTGACACCTAGGCTTACAGGAAAGACAAGCCACAGTCAGAGAGAGTATGACCAGCTAACATTAGAGATAACCAGATGGTGAAAGGCAAGGGCAAGAACACAAGGAACAGAAACCAAGGCTACCTGGCAGCATCAGAACCCAGCTCTCCCACCACAGCAAGCCCTGGATACCCCAACACACCAGAAAAGGATGACACAGACTTAAAATCACATCTCATGGGGGTGATAGAAGATTTTGAGAAGGAAATAAATAACTCTCTTAAAGAAATACAAGAGAACACAGGTAAATAACTAGAAGACCTTAAAGAGGATACACGGACTTAAAACACAGACTTAAAATCACATCTCATGAGGGTGATAGAAGATTCTGAGAAGGAAATAAATAACTCTCTTAAAGAAATACAAGAGAACACAGGTTAACAACTAGAAGATCTTAAAGAGGATACACAAAAATCACTTAAAGAATTACAGGAAAACACAATCAAACAGATGAAGAAAATGAATGAAATGGAAACAATAAAGAAATCACAAAGGGAGACAACCCTGGAGTTAGAAAACCTAGGAAAGAAATCAGGAGTCATAGATGCAAGCATCACCAACAGAGTACAAGAGATGGGAAGAGAGAATCTCAGGTGCAGAAGATACCATAGGAAACATTGACACAACAGTCAAAGAAAAAGCAAAATTCAAAAAGCTCCTAATGCAAAACATCCAGGATATCCAGGCTACAATGAAAAGACAGAACCTGAGGATAGTAGGTATAGAAGAGAGTGAAGATATCCAACTTAAAGGACCAGTAAATATCTTCAACAAAATTATATAAGAAAACTTTCTTAACCTAAAGAAGGAAATGAACATAAATATACAAGAAGCCTACAGAGCGCCAAATAGTTTAGACCAGAAAAGAAATTTTTCCTGTCACATTATAGTCAAAACACTAAATACACAAAATAAGGAAAGAATATAAAAAGCAGTAAGGGAAAAAGATCAAGTCACATACAAAGGCAGACCTATCAGAATTACACCAGACATCTCACCAGAGACTATGAAAGCTAGAAGATCCTAGGCAGATCTCATACAGACTCTAAGAGAACACAAATGCCAGCCCAGGCTGCTATACCCAGAAAAACTCTCAATAATCAAAGATGGTGAAACCAAAATATTCTATGACAAATCAAAATTTGCCCAGTATGTTTCCACAAACCCAGCCCTACAAAGAATAATACATGGAAAGCACCAACTCAAGGAGGGAAACTACACCCAAGAAAAAACAAGAAAGTAATCTTTCAACAAACTCAAAAGAAGATAGCCACACAAACATAAAAATAACATCGAAAATAAAAGGAAGAAACAATCACTATTCTTTAATATCTCTTAACATCAATGGTCTCAATTTCCCAATAAAAAGACATAGACTGACAGACTGGATCCATAAACAGAACCCAGCATTTTGCTGCATTCAGGAAACAAACCTCTATGTTAAAGACAAACACTACCTCAGAGTAAAGGTCTGGAAAACAATTTTCTAGGCAAATGGCCCCAAGAAACAGCCTGGAGTAGCCATTCTAATATTGGATAAAATTGACTTTCAACCAAAAGTCATCAAAAAAGAAAAGGACACTTCATACTCATCAAAGGAAAAATCTACCAAGAAGAACTCTCAATTCTGAACATCTATGCCCCAAATGCAAGGGCACCCACATTCATAAAAGGAACTTTACTAAAGCTCAAAGTATACATTGCACCTCACACAATAATAGTGGCAGACTTCAACACCCCACTCTCATCCATGGACAGATCTTAGAAACACAAACTAAACAGAGACAGAGTGAAACTTACAGATGTTATGAACCAAATGGATTTAATAGATAACTATGGAACATTTCATCCTAAATCAAAAGAGTATACCTTCTTCTTAGCATCTCATGGTACCTTCTCCAAAATTGATCATATAATTGGTCACAAAACGAACCTCAACAGATGTAAGAAGATTGAAATAGTCCCATGCCTTCTATCAGATCACTATGGAATAAGGCTGGTCTTCAATGGCAACAACAACAACCACAGAAAGCCCACATACATGTGGAAGCTGAACAACATTCTACTCAATGATTACTTGGTCAAGGAAGAAATAAAGAAAGAAATTAAAAACTTCCTAGAATTTAGTGAAAATGAAAGTGCAACATACCCAAACCTATGGGACACAATGAAAGCAGTGTTAAGGGAAAACTCATAGCTCTGAGTGCCTCCAAAAAGCAACTGGAGAGAGCATATACTAGGAGCTTAACAGCATACCTGAAAGCTCTAGATTAAAAAGAGAAAGCCAAACAATATTGACAAAGGGCAAGCATAGCATGTCATAGCATACACAACAGCAGAGATAGGAGTTTATGGGAAATATCAGCACAAAGCCTTGTAAGAATATGCAGTGTTTAAATTCTGGAGTATGGAGTCAGGGTTGGGGCGTTATGGTAGTATTGCAGAGAAGAGCAAGTTAAGAAATAAGTTTGACAGGTAAATAGCAGAATGGAAAGCAGAAGGCATAATTGAGTAAGTGAAAGTGATAGCCAATAGAGCCAAGGGGGGCAAGGTATGTTAGGAAGATGACATCCTTCACTGAACCAGAAAAGACATCGAGCTATCATCCAGTAATCTCTCTGAGATGCAACCATGCCATAAAGGTACAAAGATCCCAAGCTCACTCACTGGCTTTTGGCTCAAGAAACATAGTTCACTTTTCTATCCCTCTATTTCTTTACCTGTGTAATAGGCATGAATCAGTACAAGGAAGTTTATATAAGCTATATTGACTGTACTAATACTCACATTATTGAGAAATAGATACTTAAAAATGAATACGTGGCAATAATGTTCAAAAAATATTACAGAGGTATGAAAACACAGACAGAGGATGTTAAGGTACCCAGAGCAGTAACTCAACGTTCTTCCTGAATACTCATAACCCAATACCATTCTAGCTTGAATTTTTGCTCAGAATTTGATGTTGAGGTACAAAGCTGGCTTTTCTATCTTACCAACTTTTCTACTTAAGTGTTATCCTTAGTTTCTTACTTTTTGGCTCCCTAAAATCAGTGAACAAATAAAAGACAGAATGTCAGGTTTTCAGGTTTAAACCATGTCTTCTTGATTTTTATCTTTAACAGTGCTGACAGTTCATCTCACCTCTATAATTGGTGATAAAATTCCTTGTTCATATGGGTAAGATTAATAGCTTTGAAGGGCATTATAGAACATAAGTTAATATTCTCTCCAAATGGAAAATTTCCTTAAGTTTGAATTCTATGCATGATAAACTTGGAGATTTATTGCACCTTTTAACCTTTAGCTCATCTTTCTTTAAAATATACATCCAAATGTAAAATCTAGCATTTGCATACGTTGAAACAATCTCTGATGGCTACCCTTTCTAACCTGCAAGACTTTGAGTTCAGGAAAAAAGGCTTGAATTACGAGTCCAACCTTTTCATCATTGGCATTGGCACAGTTTCTCTCTAGATCATTTTTTTGTGTGTGTGTCATAAAAATAGCTATGTGCCATTCAGATTGAATCATCAAGTATTCTAATAAGAAATAGATATAATGTAGAAAGAAAAAGTAAGCATTGATAGATTCCTATTTCAGGTAAATATCATTTTCCACTCAATTGAAATTTTATCTTTTAAACCTGTGCAATTGGAAAGAGTAAATACATTCCCTTCTTTGAAACAAATCAAAGTTATTTATGTCAAATACTCCACCTAATAGAGATGTATTGGGTACTATAACAATTGATGTGATCGAAAGAGAAGTAAATGATGCCCACTTTCTCATCTTCACATCTGCATTTGACTACAAGTCAGAGTTGCCTGTTTTTCATGCACTGCCATCGTCTTTCTGCTTATCAAATCTGTGTCCAATAAAGAGATGATCAGGCATGCGTACAGATCCTGCCCAGTGTGCAACATTCATCAATCTACTGAAAATTATTCTGCTTGGAATCCCTTAAAAGCAGTCTATGTCTGATCTTTTATAAGGACTCAAGAGGATATATGAATTTCTCTTTCTGCTTTGATTTAGAAATAATTTCAGAACTGCCCACTCTAATGTAAGTCAGGGGGAACGTAATTCAGTGTCCTGGAAACTGTGCCAAACTTCAAGGACAGTAGCAGTGACTGCTTAAACCATGACTTAAGTCTGTTGGTTGTCATGTATGAGAGAATAGATGACAAAAAGAATATAATCTACATAAGCAACCACAAGACATTTTGTAAAGCATGTTCAATTCCTTTGTATCTCAGATTTTAATCCTGGTCCCTTTATGGACTCAAAAAGAAACAATACTATAGAGACATAGGAGATGCATATATGAGCAGGCTTTCATAAAAGAGAGTGAAAGTGAGCTTCATCTTTTACACATACAAATAAATTAGCTACTGTAGCCAGAGATCCCTACCTGCAGCACATCTTTCTGTAATGGCACTAATCATGTGTGTCCCTTGCTCTTGCAGGCCGGCCAGTAATGATTGTGGTAGAGTATATGGAAAATGGATCTCTAGACTCATTTTTGCGGGTAAGGTGCTCTTTTCTGATGTCATTTAAATAAGCTATTCTGAGATCTAGGCTTGAAATCATTTATCATAAATTAATTTTTGCATAATGTCATGCATGAGTTTTCTGTGGAGAATGACAGTATTTTCCTCTGGTGCATTTCTCTGATTCTGTGATGCAGGTGCATTAGAGCATTACTGAGGGAATAGGATGTACACAATAATGATATAATTGATTTCTCCTATAAGTTTAATATATATATATATATATATATATATATATATATATATATATATGATTTTACTATGAGTAAAGAAGTAAAATGTAAAACCCAATTGCCATTTATAGCTATTCATGAAGCTATATCGCATTTACCAATTTAGTATGGTATTTTGTGCATTTCCTAAAGTGCTGAACCCTTATATTGCTGGGCATCTACCAAAGTCCTGCCAATTTTGTCTCTTGTGTTCATTTGGCTACTTAAAGAGGAAAAGAAAGAATATGATTCCCTCAGCAGTATTACATTTAAAAAAAATAAAAGTTTTTTGAAGATGACTCCACATAAATATAGAGGGGAACGAAATAAAGCTACGGAGGTGTTATAACATTATTTTTCCAAAGTGTGTTCATCACATGTTAAGATTTAAAGCACTATAAAATGCCTGGAAAATACACAGTGACAGGGGAAAATGAAATATAAAAATATTCACTGCGATAAATGTTTTTATCCCCAGGAGAGGCAACATATTTGCATGCCAGTGTACTCTTTAATATATCCAACAAAAGGCATAAGCATTATCTGTGGTTATAAAATGGCTGAGGTTTTTTCCATTTGAAAGGTTATGTCTCTCTTTTTATTCTCACCTCATTTTCTGTTCCCTGCTATTTGGGCATTTTCTATTTGCATCTAGTCTGTCTCCCATGATCTCATTTCCACTTGTTTTGATTAGTTCCTGTTCTCGTGTTCCAACTGCTCTGTATGTTGTTGGAGATGATATATCTGTACTACCATGACTTGACTCGATGTCCAGATTCAATCCCTGAAGCTGAATTCAGCAGCAGCTTTGGGTTGTAATAAATAGAAACTACTTCTACAAGGCACACTCTTGACCAAGTGTGCTCTTTAAAGCAAAATGAAATTCATAGTTTGGGGACATGAACTGTTTCTCTCTGCTGTGTCCATTCAGAGTATTCTGTTTTATATTTTAAGTTCATTACCTCTAAATGCTTTAAACTATTTTAGAATCATTTGTCAGGGCCACCTACGGTGCTTGAAATGCATATACACTTATGTCTTTCCATTATTTTTTCCAAAGTACATTTTTATCAAATACATAATAAAATTACTTATTATCTAATAATGGGGGCAGAGGTGAGTGTTACATTGTTTGTAACAACTACCCAAAGCCAAGATAACAGAAAATAATATAGCAGACATTCAATTTTAATTACTGCTGAAAATTGGATTAAATGGCTGGTAAAAAAAAAAAAGTGAAAAATGTTATTTTCAGATATACTTTTATTTGATTGAGCTAGGAATAAATTATAATATGATACAAAGAATCAGTAATTAAAAGATAGGAACCTTTTATATAACAAGCTTTTAAATGGTATATTTTCTGATATATACCATTTATATATCTTTTATTCATATAAAATTATTCATATAAATTATTTCATTTATTTATATATCTTTTATATATCTTATATATAGCTTTTGATTATATGTAAGATTATATAGCTATAATCTTATAAAAGCTTAGATATAGCTTATCATTTCAAAGCTATTATTTTCCTGATTATGCACCATATGGGTACCTGACAGTCTAGGAAGTGGCAAAGGTTTAATGGGTAGTGGCTACCATCACTACTACTATGAGAATCTAGATGTCTATGTCTGTTAATTTCTACTCTGCCTCATACTGGCTGTGGATCTTTGAATGTGCTCATAGATTTTCTGGATCTTTTTTTATCCATCTGTATAATGGCATGGTATATAGTATCTACCTCCTACAGTTGTTAAAAGAACTTTATTGACTATTTTACACTTTACGAGAAAAGATCCAAACATAAGGCTTCATGACTCCAAAAGTAATGAATTTCTACATTATAAGTTTTCTGATTAAATTGATATTTATTTGCTTCTCCTTACAAGTCATTGCCAACACCGCATGTGGAGACTATCCTCTCTGTACATGCATGTCTCACTAATGTAAAAATCATATCATTGAAATAGACAAAGAACTCTAAAAACTTTAGAAATCAAATAACCCATTTAATAAAGGGATTAATGAAATGCAGATAAGGTTCCTGAAAGATGAATTATAATTCACCATTTGTAAATGGCCAATAAATGTAAAACCTCTATCCATTGAACAAATGCAAATAAAACGACCTTGAGATTTCATCTCACCCTCATATTGACATTCATAAAGAAAACAAATACCAAATGATGGAAAGGCTTTGGACAGATGGGAGCCTCTCATACACTGCTGGTATAAATGTAAACTCATCCACCCACTATGGAAATCAGTATGAGGTAAATCAAAAGCCTCAAAATAGAACCACCATCAACCCTTCTATACCACCCAGTATTCTTATCTGAAGGACTCTGCTGGAGACCAGCTCCAGCAGCAAGGTTCAGGTCCTGAGACAGGGAAGGGGATTGGTGCAAATGAAGATGTGGACACCTGTTATCTTTCAAACAAGTGGCCCTGAATAGCTTGAGACATCATTATTTATACAATCACAAGCCTGCTCTCCCGAGAAGTGACATCAGTGGTTATTTTACTTAAAAAAAAATCATACCATCAGTATTATAATAGCCTCATCATTACAAAACATCCTCAGTAGTTCCCCTTCCTCCTCCATTCCTGGCGGGCCAATCAATCACTGCCTTCCCAACTTATTTTGCACTATAAAACACAATTTCAGCAAGCCAAAATTAAACATCTAGCAAGACATGAGCATATACCCAGCTGGTAGCAGATGCAGTTACACGGTTATGTAAGGTGAGAGATAGATTAAACACTTGTGGGTATAAGTCCAGTCATCAAATAGCATCCCTGTGTCATAATCCTTTTTAAATTGCAAATGGAGACTCACTCATTGTACCAAACAACCTTTCCTGATATGTACTATCAATTCCTGATACCATCTGTCATGGTTTGTATATGCTTGACCCAGGAAGTGGCACTATTTGGAGGTGTGGCCTTGTTGGAGTAGGTGTGTCACTGTGGGCGTGGGCTTAGGACCCTTACTCTAGCTGCCTGGAAGTTAGTCTTCCACTATCCACCTTCAGATGAAGATGTAGAACTCTCAGCTCCTCCTGCACCATGCCTGCCCAGATGCTGCCCTGCTCTACCCTTGATGATAATGGACTGAACTTTTGAACCTGTAAGCCATCCCAATTAAATGCTGTCCTTTATAAGAATCTCCTTGGTCATGGTGTCTGTGTACAGCAGTGAAATCCTAAGACACCAGCTTTCCAAGAACCATTTTAAAGTGTCTATGGATCACACATAGCTTCCCCATTTGAAGTCTTTGTTGATCAGACTTAGCTTCCCCAGAAGAATTATGCAAGCAGGAACCACTGCTCTCCACCACTGCCACAGGCTTCCTCGTTGTTACTGTGTTGTTCCTCTGGACATAGGAGTTCTTGTCTGGAGGACTATGGTAGATGGAGGAGAGGAGAGTTTTAACCCTGAAAAGAATCATCCCCAGGGCCTTCAGCCTGCATGCTCCCAACCTTGACCTGTGACTGACAAAATGAAATTAAATATTGCTATAGGCTTAAACAGTATAGCAAAAGGCAAGAGAGCTTGTAGCACACACAATCTAGGTAATAATCATAGAGGCCACCAAATTCACCACAGGTCCTGACCAAGTGGGAAGGGGTTTTCTTGGGCCTTGCCACACTAAAGTCCAAGGGTCTCCCCTGGTCTTGCCACAATAGAACCTCCTCAGTGAAGCACTCAAATGCTGTTCTCTGCAGATGCTGTAGGGCCACCGCCAGGACTCCAACTAAGTACAACACAAAGGTATTTGCACATTGGCGTTGATTGCAGCACTGTTCAAAATAGCTCAGTGACAGAACCAGCCTTTGTGCCAGGCAAGAGGAAGAATGAAAATTTGGTGTGTGTTGCCAGCAGAGCATTTTCAGTCACAGACAAGAATGAACTATGCTATTTGCAGGAAATTGGTTATAACTTAAGATAGACATATTTAGCTAATTGTCATCTCAGACAGATATTGCATTTTTCTCTCATATGGTCTCTTAGTTACTATTCCTGTGCTGTGAAAACACTCCAGGTCTAAGGCAACTATTATTAAAAAAAAAAAAGCTTGCTTACAATTTCACAGGTTTAGTCCATTATCATCATGGCAGGAAGCAGGGTGGAAGGCAAGCAGGCCCTGGAGCAGTAGTGGAGAACTACATCCTGATCCATAAGCAGAGAGATAGATTCTGGGCTTGACATGGGCTGTTGAAACCTCAAATGCTGCTCCATTGAAACAACTCCTCCCAAAAGGCCACACCTCTTAGTCCTTCAAATCCTTTCAAATAGTTCTACTCCCTACTGACTATACATTTAAATACATGAGCCTACAAGGGAAGGGGACATTCTTATTCAAATATATGTGTTCTAGATTTTATATAGATGCGTAAAATCATATCTGTATATGTGACATAGAAGTCAAGATGAAGCTGTCTAGGGGAAAAATGGAAATGATGGGAGAGTTGGGGAAAAGGAGGGGGCAAGAGTGGATGTGGGGTGACAGCTCAGTGTACATTATATACATGGAAGAAAGTGTCCTTATATAGTCCAGTACTAGGTACAATGAATAAATGCCAATGGGGAGATAAGTATTCATTTTAACATAGCAAATTGTAGAAATGGATATATAAACTCAGGT
This sequence comes from Rhynchomys soricoides, assembly GCA_019843965.1. Classification (NCBI taxonomy): domain Eukaryota; kingdom Metazoa; phylum Chordata; class Mammalia; order Rodentia; family Muridae; genus Rhynchomys; species Rhynchomys soricoides. The sequence continues at coordinate 605,585 of JADRCH010000150.1, read as the reverse complement.
TTCTTTTCAAAGGAAATGTTAATGATACTTTTAAAAGTCTATGAGCATAATGGCTGTTTTCAAAATTAAAAATAAAAGAACCTTACATTATTAAAATAGAAGAAGGGTATCATGGTAGCTCATGTCTGTAATGTCAGCAACTCAGAAACTGAGACAGGAGGATTACCATTAGTTACAGGCCAGCCAGGGCTACATAGTTAGTCCTTGTCTCAAAATATATTGAAATAAATGCAGAATGCCAAAAATAAGAATGAAGAAAATGACAGCCACTAACATCTGACCCTTTTTAACATTCTGTTCCCTTTGTGATCACAACCCTTCTCTTCCAGAAGCTCAAAGTGTGCGGTGTAAACTCATGTCAATAGCAGGCACTCAATTCTCCTTGCCAACCACAAATAAAACATATAAGTATATATAGCCCATAAACTTTGGAAAGCTAAGTCATTTTTCCAACTGCTGCTCTAGAATTTGATAACCGCAGTTTCTGTGAGGACAGAAGGCAGGCAGTGGCTGAATGCATGGTGGGAGAGCTAGACATGGCTCATTAATGGCCTCCTGTGCTTACTGGAGGCAGAAACATTTCCCTTTGGTCTCCCACACTGTCTGAAAAGCACTTCAATTTGCTATTTTATTATGAAGGAGTTGTAGCCCAACTAAATACAAGATTGCAACCCACGTCTAGTGCTGGTAGCTAGCTGGCTGGGATATTGTACCAAATTGATAAATCTAATGATATTTGGGTCCTTCAGGACATTTTTTTTACCAGATACATGTTATCTGTGGGGATGCATGGTCAAGAGTTCAGGTGTGGGTGAAGAAAAAAGCATTGGGTATATATGCAACTACATGTGCTTTTGGTTTATAAATGCAATGCATTACAGCTTAGGGAAGAAATCCTATAGCTGCCTATCCAAAAACGTGATATCACAGACATGTTGGGTTTTCTGACTTTGCCAATGGAGAATTAAGTGTTCTCTTAGCCAATATCCCTATGCACTATCTCTTCCGTGACATAGATTGATATCATAAATAAATTTTGTAGTGTGTTCATTAATACTGTCAATCTCTAAACTTCACAGCTTTTATTTTATAACATGGTTTCCCTATCATATCCATAAGACATGATTTCACAGCAGATTTCCTAGGACCCTGGCCATTACAATCTTTTTTTGCCCTCTCCTATTATGTTTCCTGAGCTATGGGTGTAAAGGTCACATTATGTATGTATCAACTGGGGCTGAGTACCGAATATCAGTGGTTCTCTACAATTTGACTAATCATGGCTTTCTGTAATGTGTTCTACCTCTTATAAAATGAAGCATCTCTCTGATGTGGGGTAAGAGCTACACTTACCTGTGGTGCACATAAAGATCAAGTATTTAAAAATGCATTTAAAAGTATACAGATTTTAGAAAGCTGCACTAGTAGATCTTCCTTTAAGATCTGTGATCTCACTAGCCACTAGTCACAAAGAGTTGGCTAGGTTTACAGAACCAAGGACGATTTTCCTCCTATTGAGTGAGCTGTAAATCCATTTAGACAGCTGTTGGTTGCCAAGATTTATATATCACTATTGTGCCTTTAATGCAATCTCTCTTTATGCTAGTCATTGTGGTCGTTCATAGGCAGCAAGCTGATAAGGCTACTGGTTGCTTTCCCCCACTTAGCAGCTTGCATGTCACCTTCTAGTACTGAAAACCAGGCCTCCAGTCCTTGGGAAGGAGGCTTTGAAGTCAGGTCCAGCTCTCATCTTCTGGCCCCATTATCAGAAGCACATGGTATCTCCAACAATAGCGACTCGACTTTGATCTGGGAGGCAACCAAGGGCAACATAAAGAGCTTATGTTGTTTTGAAAATCTCTTCAAGTCTCTGGAACTACAACTTGGAAAGAGGCATCTCATGCTTGATATTAGGATTTTTGTTACTCTATGGCTCTTGAGGGAGCATTATTACCCTAAGTGGCATAATGATATAAGTTCATACAATGCATATATGTGCCTTCATTATATATATTTATAAGAATTGTTTGTAATTTTAGGTAAATATAAAATAATGTGTTTGAAACCTAGTGTCTGCTAGCCAGTTATACCTACTTATCTCAGATCCTGGAAATCATCATTCTGATTTCTATCCTTCTAATTATTAAGTATATTATACTAATAAATAAATAATATACACAAAACACATAGAAGGGTATCCTTCCTTCAGATAATGCAGTACAGTGATGTCATCTGAAAAAGTATTCTTATAGGTTTTAGAATATGTCACTAAGAATAGTTGTTTTCCATTTAATTCCTTCCTTTCTTTTTAATCAATGGTTTTGTTTTCTACCATTCAAAAGACCCTGATATACCTCAGGAATATGAGTGTTTAATAATGCATTTATACTCATATCAGCATTTCAAAAGCACTGTGAGTCATTTGAAGTGCTCCTTGAACAAATGCAAAGCAAATATTAATTTAAAAAATTAAAGGGAGGTTTTAAATATTTATGTCCTCAAATTATAAATCTAGTAAAGATGGCATTTTACCTTATGCTAGTTATTTATTAATAATGAGAGCTGAATTTTATTAGCACACTTTTCTTGAAAATTGTATGTGTCGGGTTCTATTCATGCAGTGGCACAAAAGTGAAATTAATCTGTATCACAGTCATTTTATGTTCTACAGTGAGAAAAAAATTTCACTTACTCATTAATAATGCTTTAAACCATGAAATTTAATAGTTGAATCTCATCTTAATTAATTTTAAAAAGAAATGGGTAAAACTTCATGCAGAACAATGTTATTATTTATCTTGTCTATTTCAACTTAGTTCTAAAAAAAATCTAAAATTGCTGTGACAATGATTTTTCAGTTACATGAAAGCATGGCATACTAGAACCTATACAAGGCTGGCATGGCTTTTCTATTTTCTTTTATTTTCCTTGAGATAAAGTATATCTTTACTTTCTTAGCCCTTCTTTAGCATCTTAAGTTGCTGAGTATCTTTATATATTTTAAAATTTATACAAATGGATTTCATTGTGGTATTTTCATATATATCTGACTTTTTAAAATTAAGTCTTAATTTATCAATAACTAATAACCCAACTTTTTCTCATTAAAATTTTAGTGCTGTGATATGTAGTATCATTCATCTTCTTACCATGAAATTAGCCTTTATTAGTCTGCCTTTTTTACTGATTGCTTATTTACTTACATGTAGTCCCAGCTTTCCCTCCCTCCTTTCCATCCAATCCCTCTCTCTCATCTCCCCTGCCTCAATAAAAGGTGAGGCCTCCCATGGATATCAATCACTGGGCATATCAAGTTGCAGTAAGATTAGGGTCATCTTCTACTGAGGCTAGATGGGGCAGGCCAGTTATGGGAAAGGAATCCAAAGGTAGGCAATATAGTCAGAGACAGCCCCTGATCCCACTTTAGGAGTCGCACATGAAGACCCAGCTGCACAAGTGTTACATATGTGCAGATAGCCTAGGTCTGTCCCATGTATGCTCTCTGGTTGGCAGTTCAATCTCTATGAGCACCTATGTGCCCAGGTTAGTGGATTCTGTTGGTTTTCTTGTGGTGTCCTTGACCCCTCTGGCTCCTTTAATCCTTCTTCCCCTCTTCCACAGGATTCCCCAAGCTCCATTTAATGTTTGGCTGCGGATCTCTGGATCAGTTTCCATCAGTTGCTGGGTGAAACCTCTCTGATGACAGTTATGCTAGGCTCCTGTCTGCAAGTATAGCAGAATGTCATTAATTGTGTCAGGAGTGGGTTCCCTTTCATAGCATGGGTCTCAAACTAGGCCAGCCATTAGTTGGCCATTCCCTCAAATTCTGCTCCATTTTTTTTTTAATCCCTGCACATCTTTTAGGCAGGAACAATTGTGGGGATAAGATTCTGTGGCTGTCCCCATGCCTCCATTGGAAGTCTTGCCTGGTTACAGGGGATGGCCAGTTAAAGGTCCATATCCCCCATTGCTAGGGGTCTTAGCTAGGATCAACCTCATGGATTCCTTGGAGTTTCCATTGTCCTAGGTTTATAGCGCATCCCAGAGATACCCCACTCCCAAGCCAGTTGACTCTCCTAGTACTCTCTCCCTCCCCATTAGCCTGCTTTTTATTTCTCCTTTTACGTGCAATAATTTTGCTGATGGTTTTAGTTGTATGTTTTTGAGAATTTCATACGTGAGTACTGCAACACTCTAATATCTCATTTCCACTCTTTTATCTCCACTCTCTAACTCCCCCTGAATCATCTACATTCCCTCTTGAATTCATGACCTTTTCTTCTGTAATTATTATTTTGAAATATTTATACACACATACAGCCTACTGAGTCCAATTAGTGTTTCCCATGTGTACATGTGTTAGGGCTGATTGCTTAGGGTTGAGAAAACTATCATACAGTTCGAGCCTGAGGAAAGCTTACTTTCCATCCCGCAGCAGTCACTCTCTGTGTCTCTTCTTCTAGCAGTTTTATGTTACATTTTTCCCATCCATGCTGACATGTTAACTGGTGTGGCCTTGTACATGTCTTGTGCCAGCAGCCATATTACTTAAAATCCATAGTTACAGCATCTCTGTCAAATCCAAAGGACACTGTCGTACAGCAACCATCCTGTTCCTGGTCTTCTAAATCTACAATCTTGTGCCTCATCTTCCAGGATGTTCTCTGAGCCTGAGGTAGAGGGCTTGTGATTGTAAATGCCCTCACTTGCATTGGGAAGCCCATATTCATTATTTTCTATATTTTGACTACTTGATGATCTCTGTAACATCCTCCATCTTCTACAAAACGAAGCATCTCTGATGATCGGTAAAGGCTGTACTTTTCTGTGGGCATAAGGATACATATTTAGAATACAGTTGAAATCTATATTCATTTAATAGTGATAGGTTCCCTTGTGAGGTGTATGACCTCTCCAGCCTACTCAGAAAGCTTTATACAAGAAGGCATGAGTTCCCTAATACTGAGTGAGCTTTAAGTCTTTATGTGGCTCTTTGATTACCCATAAAACATGTGTCATTATTGCATCACAGAGAATATCTTGTCAGGTTGATCATTGTTGTAGCTCAGAGACTTTCAGCTCTATAAGACTGAATAACATAATAAGATAATATTACCTCTAGCAACTTACATAGCACTTTTTGATACTATAAAAATTAGCTCTCTGGGATGAGGATCTTAGGTCACTATCGGATTGGTTTCTCCAATTTCTGTAACAAAAATATATGGTATCTAAAGAAACAGAGTTGTATCTCAATTTTTAGGTGTCAACTAAGGACAATAGCCATATGCTATATTGTTTTAAGGTTCTCTTGGACTCATGAGAACACACACATGCATGCATGAGTGCGTGTGTGTGTGTGTGTGTGTGTGTGTGTACTCACAGCAGCACCTTGATCCTATTATTACCCCTCTCTAGAGCTTGTTCTCCTTCTCGTCCTGGTTCCTTTCTACTTTTCTGCTTTCACTTATACACTCAAATCTAATGTATGGAGCTATGCTCCACAAATAAATGAGAATATCCTTTCTATATATGAGGAAGGAGAATTTAGCTGGGAAGGAAAGGAGTGGGTAATAAATATGGAGAAGAAGTAAAGATAAATAACATAAGAATTTTTAAAAGCCATAGAGAAATAGTTTGCTTTGTTTACTTAAAAACACATAGTGTGAGTGTGTGTGAGTGTGTGTGTGTGTGTGTGTGTAGTTTAAATGTAGTTATTCTGCACAGGTTTATAATGTTCTCCCCAAAAGGCATAGCATATCTAATAAAACCTCCAGTTCCAGACATGGGAAGCTTCCCTTTAAGTTGTTGGTCAGGTATAGTTTGAGAAGAAACTTGTGAAACAAGACAGGATGTTGTTATTGCCCTTATTCACAGCATAGAACTTGAATGCTGAAGACATCACGTTCTTGAACAGATTTGAAAGAATCAAACTGGAACTGACCCAGAAACCTCACCCCTCTGGACTAGCTCAGACTATCCAAAGATGCTATGCAAGCTGCCAAGGGAGAAAAGCAATAAATAATCCTACCTAGTCATAAAACCTATGAACAATAATGATGGCTGCTCTAATAAATTGTCTCCCATAGTATAATAGTAGCATTGTTTTCTTGGGGGAAACTAACATCTGGTTAGCCTAAGCCCATTCAGTAAGAAATCAATGCCGGATACTGTAAATATAGCTGACTCATCCATTATTGAAGAGGCCATAGACCCCAGAGGAGAACCCACTACTGTTATTTTCTTAAAACAATATAATTTCTAACCGTATTCTAAATACTTACCCTTAGACACACACATAAGTGTTACTCTCTTCTTCTTACATCAGATGATGACTACTGCAGAGATCTGCAACTGGTCAACATGTAGAGAATAAATAACTGTCTGATATTCAATCTTAATTGATACATTTACAATACAACACTACACCTAAGGCTCAGGGGCAGCCATAGGAGAAGGGACTCCAAAATTATAAGTGGCTGAAGACCATAAACTCTGCTATGCTATAGTATCTTCATGACAGGGAGGCTGCACTTAGTGGGGAAAAAAGTCATGAATTTGAGAGGAGGTGGAGGAAATAATGTAACTATAGTACACATGCAGTATCCTCAAATGTTAAAGTTGGAAAGAGAGAACATCCTGTTTCTGTGCGTTATCTTTCCAGGTCTGACTCACTCCACTCACTGTAAAATTTCCCAGTTCCATTCATGTACCTGAACATTTCATGGTTTCGTTTTCATTATAATTCAAATAGAATTGCATTCATTTATAAACTGATGGAACATCTAGGAAGCTTCCATTTCCTGGTTATTATGAAGGAAAGGCAACAAGCATGGATGAGCAAGTATCTCAGAAGAAGGATATCACGTCGTTTGGGCACATGCCAAGGAATAGTATGCTTGGATCATATGGCAAATTATTTTCAACATTTTGGTGGTCCTCCCCACTGATTTCCATAATGGATGCTAGAATTCACAATTCCATCAATGGCAAATGAGGGTTACCCTTGCCCTGTAGCCTCAGCAGAATTGGTTTTCTTTCTCTTGCGTTTTTGTTTTTGTTTTTTTTTTTAATCAGTGATATGTATGGCTGTTTCATCTGCATTCATACCTGTGCACCACATGTATGGTTACTATACAAGGAAGCCAGAGAGAGTATTGCATACTCTGGAATTGGTGTGACAGCCTGTTGTGAGCCTCTCTTTAGGTACTGACAATTGAAACTATGTCATCTGTAAGAACAGCTGTGCTCTTAACTACTGAGACACCTGTTTAGCCCATCAGTTTTCTTAATCTTAGCCATTCTGCCTGGGGTACTTGTTAATTGATATACAATGCAAAATTATACTTGTAAATAGAGATATTTCATATTCCTCTCTGTATTTCCCTGTGGTCTCTTTAATGGGTTTCAATCATACAGCAGGTTCTGGATTGTATAACTAGATATTGAGTTCTGTGTAAACATGCACAGATATAGTCTACAAATCCTTCCCAGAGTAATATTGTTGCACTTCAATAATTTTCTGCCACAAATACTAGACCAAACAACTTTAAATTTTCTTGGTTTCATATAAAGGCTATACACAGTAAGTTACATAGATTATGTTCACGAAAACTTTACCAAAAAGTTTAAAAAGGATAAAAAATTCCCAAGTTCAATAGTAAGCTTGATAGGCTTAAGCTATGTTTTACTCAGATCAGTTTCAGTTCTTAAATGTAATTCTGAAATCCAACTGCCATGCTTCACAAATCTGTACCTGCTTTTCTTCCTAGACTTTGTAGGAATAGAAAAAAAAAAATGAGTTTTAGTTCCTTAGAAATTCCTGATTCTATCTGTTGTCTTCTCTTGCCTATAATTAAAATTGTAACTTTCTAACATAAGATAGCTACCAAAGAATGGCTTTGAGGTATTTATTAAGCATTCATAAAATTATAAGACTCTCAATAAGGAAACTACAAAAAATCAACAGACTTTTCAGTAGAAAATAAATATTGACTCTATTTTTTTCAATTACTATTCCATGGGACTTTTAAACCTACAAATAATCCTAGCCATTTCTATTTCACATTCAAGAGCTTGCTAAATAGTCACACATGGCCAACCTTCTGATTTGGAAACACATCAGCACTGGATTTTAACTTTAAACTTAAGTCATAAAAGTAGTCCTCCATGGATTGTCTTCTTCAAAGTTGCCTATAAATAGACTGCTCAGAACTCAGAATACATCTTCCCACAAATATTTCTCTTAAAGATATCACTTAAGTCCCTAGATAGGCCCATAAAAGTCTCCTTTTATATGGAGTCTAGCTAAAGGATATTACATTCAAGAGTAAAAAAAGGCTGGGAGTCTCTCCTATAAAGATGGAAAGACAATGTTTTCCTCACTTCTAAACTACAACCCTTCCCCCTCCTCCAGCAACTTTATTCAAGGCTTTTTTTTTTTTTTTTTTTTTGGCACATAGTTCTGTCTTCATGTTCACTACCCAGGTCCTTAAACACTCATTTTTTACTGCTGTAAATACCCTGTGTTAGCACAACCTCCCCATGCCTTTTTGCCCCACGGCAGACCTTTCTCCAAGTCCTACACCATTTCCAACTGCTTTTGACTTCATCTGGCCCAGGTCAAAGCTCTCATCTACCCGTATGAACAGATGTTAGCATACAATCTTTGAGGATCTCATATTATTCACATTCCTCCTGAAGATTTTTGCATCGTTTGTGTGCCTTTGTAAACCCAAATTGAATTTATCAGTGGAAAAGCAATTATCAAAATCAAAAAAGGTCAAGCATAAAGACAAGATGGATGATGATATTTTATGACCAAGAGACTATAGAAGTCAAAGGGCAGCTTCTCTCTGCTATGTCCTCACAGATTATAATCTTTACTCTTTTATGAGCTGATGACAATCTTGGTTTCCCACAGTAGCGTGTGGTAACACAGAAGCAGAGGATAAAAAGGCATATAGTGCCCAGTTTTATATACCAGCTTTGTAAACCACTTCTTTTTCTAATTTTTTATTATAATAGTTTTACATATTCTTTAAGAATTTTCATTTTATTTAACAATTTTTCATTCATTTATTTAATAATTGTTGAGGGCTTCATACAAGAGCACTGCATTTACAGTACATACCCATTTTCCTTCTCGTTTCAATTCCTTCTATGACTCCTCCTTCCTCCTTCTTTAGTTATTATTGTTGCACATTTGTACATATGAATATATTTGTATGTACATAAGTGTATGCCGAGAACAAGCCTCAGCTAGGTCCAGGTTCCTGAGAGAAGGGTGTCTGGGAGCAGCAAAACTGAAGGACCAGAAAGGAAATGGTGGATCCAAGCTGGTGGCCTAGGTTGTGCTGAGATGGCTTTCTAGACCTGTTCTCTCTCTCTCTCTCTCTCTCTCTCTCTCTCTCTCTCTCTCTCTCTGTTTCTGATACGTTTCTGACCAAAGTTAGAAAAGCTGCTATAAAAAATTCTTGGATCTTCTGACCAAGTCAGAATGTCTTCTGACCAAGTCAGAATGTTTCTAACAGGATGTTAGAAAATTAAAAAAAAAAAAATCTAAAAGTAATTTTTGAGCTTTCCAATCAAAATCAGAAAGCCAGGGAAATTCTAAAAGAGCTGTGTTCACTCCAGAAAGCCTCTGGAGAGCTGCTAGAAAACATTCAAAAAGGGTTGGGTCAGCTCTCCAAGTAATTCTTGGAATTTGACCAAGTCAGAAACCCTGTTAGAAAAAATTCTTGAAGAGCTGTTTTTGCCCTCCAAAAAGGTCTAGATAGCTCAGCTCTCATAGAGAAAAATTCTAAAGAGAAACTGCTATTGCTTTTTTTGTTAACTGATTTTACACAGACCAAAAGAGCCCATTTTTTATTTACATATTAATTCAGTTATTTATTACAGGTTTCCTTTTGATTATCCTATGAATCTGAGTCCCTTGACCCCAGCCCCTTAATTCTTAGAAAACAACAAGCACACATTTTTTTTTTAAACATTGCAAAAGAATTCAGAGATCTGCCTCTCTCTGTTATACACAGATACTGGGTGGGACCCTGTCCTGAAATTACCATTTCTTCCATACCTGGGCCTAAACTTGCTCTGTCCCAAGCTGACCTTGAACTCAGGAACCCGCCTGCCTTTGAATCTGCCTGCCTTTGTATCTTTCTGACAAGCTGGCTCATAGTGCACCTGCCTCTGTTCCCTTAGACCTCTGAGGCTCCTTATACAATTCATATTGCATCCTTATATTTTTGCATAGTTGAGAAATTATATATTTTCTAACTCATGTTTTTAGAGTTCTTTCCCACAGCCTTAAGGGGTGTCCTGAAGGTCCCAGCTTTTACCATTTTGCTGAAACATTAGCCACACCTTTACCTCCTAAACTCCTGTTATCTGATTATCATGGAGACATTAACCTTAACAGGGAGGACATTCCTTAAATGAGGAATATAAAATATGTACGATAATATACAAACAAGCCTTATATACCCATTGACACTCCTGGAAGCCCATGTCCACTGACCCTGTCCCAGAATCAGGAACCATGGCATTCTGTTCCCACCAAGGCCATGCTGGACCTGGCAAGTACATATGTATATATGCATGCTTGTATATACCACCTATTGAGTCCATTTATTGTTTTTCTGATGTCCATGTGTCCCAGGCTAATTACTTCTAATTGAACAACTTTTGCAGCATCACTTTACTTCCCCGGCAGACACTGATTTTCCCCTCTCTCAGCAGCCATTGACCATCTGGAGATTTTCTTCTTTCTTTTCTTTCTTTTTTAATTATTTATTTACATCCCAAATATTGCCCCCTCTCCCAGTGCCCCCTGGCAGAGTTCCTCACCCATCCTCCCTTCACCTCTGAGAGGGCACCCACCCATATGTCCCCAACCTAGGGCATCAAGTCTCCATAGGATTAGACACATCTCCCACTGAAGCCAGACAAGGCAACACTCTGCTAAATATATGTAGCAGGACTCAGACCAGGCCATGCAGGCTCTTTGGTTAGTGGCTCAGTCTCTGGTAGCTCCCAGGGGTTCAGGTTAGTTGACACTGTTGGTCTTCCTATGGGGTTGCCACCCCCTTCAATGCTTCCTCTAGCTTTTTCACAGGGGTCACTGACCTAGTCCAATGTTTGTCTATGGGTGTTTATGTATCTGTTTGAGTCAGCTGCTGGATGGAGCCTCTCAGAGGGCTGCTATGCTAGGTTCCTGTCTGCAAGCATAACATAGCATCACTAATAGACATGTATAGCCCAAGCTGCCCTAAAGCTTGTGATCCCCTTTCAGTAAATCCTGCTAACATGCACCACCACAACCTTTAGAGATTTTCATCTAGAGGTGGAACCAACCATGTGGGATTTTACCTTCCATGATGGCATGTCAACTCTTGGGTGTAGTAGCCTGGGCTGGCATTCGTGTTCTCTTAGGGTCTGTATAACATTTGCCCAGAATCTTATAGCTTTCAGAGACTTTGGGGAAAAATCTAGTGTAACTCTGGTAGGTCTGTCATTATATGTTACTTGACCTTTTCCCCTTACTACTTTTAATATTCTTTCTTTGTTTTGTGCACTTGGTGCTTTGACTTTTATGGGAGGGGAGGAATTTCTTTTCTGGTTCAATCGATTTGGAGTTCTGTAGACTTCTTGTATGTTTATGGGCATCTCTTTCTTTAGGTTAGGGAAGCTTTCTTCTATAATTTTGTTGAAGATATTTACTTTCCCTTTAACTTGGGAATCATCACTCTATTCTTTACCTACTAACATTAGGTTCAGTCTTCTCATTGTGTCCTGGATCCCCTGGATGTTTTGGATTAGGAGCCTTTTGCATTTTACATTTTCTTTGACTGTTTTGTCAATGTTTTCTATGGTATCTTCTGCACCTGAGATTCTCTCTTCTATCTCTTGTATTCTGTTGGTGATGCTTGCATCTATGACTCCTGATCTCTTTCCTAGATTTTCTATCTCCAGGGTTGACTCCTTTGTGATTTCATTATTGTTTCTATTTCCATTTTTAGATTCTGGATTGTTTAGTTCAATTCCTTCACCTGCTTGGTTGTGTTTTCCTGTAATTCTTTAAGGGATTTTTGTGTTTTCTCTTTAAGGGCTTCTACCTGTTTGCCTGTGTTTTCCTGTATTTCTTTAAGGGAGTTATTTATGTCCTGCTTAAAGTCCTCTATCATCATCATCATAAGATGTTATATTAAATCGGAATCTTGCTTTTCTGGTGTGTTGGGGGTATTCAGGGCTCACTGTGGTGGAAGAATTGGGTTCTGATGATTCCAAGTTGCCTTGATTTCTGTTCCTTATATTCTTGCCCTTGCCTTTCGCCAACTGGTTATCTCTATTGTTAGCTGGTCTTTCTGTCTCTGACTGTAGCTTACCCTTCCTGCAAGCCTGTGTGTCAGCACTCCTGGGAGACCAGTTCTCTCTGGGAGGAATTTGGGTATGGAGAGCTGTGGCACAGGGCCAGAAAAAATCCTGTTCCTGGCTGTTCCTTGGTTCCTGTGTCCTGATGGCTCTGGGTGTGTCCCTCTTGGACAAGAAATTTGAGCAGAAGTGGTGGTCTTACCTGTGCTCACAGGTATGTTGGCACTCCTGGGAGAACAGCTCTCTCCAGGCAGTATTTGTGTATTGAGAGCTGTGGCACAGGATCCAGTATGTCAACTCTTGTTGTCATCATACCAGTTTTGCTCAGGCAATCACACTGTTGAGATTTCATGGACTCATTTCCCTGTCATGTCTGAAGAATGCTATCTAGCAACAGACATTCTGGTGCTCTGGGTTGATAAAATCCTTCCTCCCCTTCTTCTGTGATTTTCCCTGAACCTTGTGTATAGATGTTGAATCACAAATGTATCAGTTAGAATTGGGCACTCCACAGAATCTGATGCTTGAATAGGATGCATTTTTATCTTATCCACCCCTACTCACTGCCTCCAACTCTGCTACCATCCTGTCTCCACGTCCCAAGTACATATTCTATTTTCTTGCTTATGTATTTCACCAAGTCTCATTAATACTGCCCATATACTTATGGGTGTAGGACAGTCAACAGGGGCATAGTGAGCCTACTATGTACAACACCACTTGAGAAAATTGATTTTTCTCTCCAAGCAGCCATCAACTATCAATAGTTCCTCAGGTAGGAATGAGACCTTATGAGCTCCCCTGTAAGCTTCCCCTGTATCTTCTGGAATGTTGCCTGTGTATGTTCACCTGCTATGCGTTAATAAATGTAATGATCCTGTCATGCCCAGAGGACACTTTTTCCTGATCCTCCCCAAATGCTGGCCTTTACAATCTCTCAACCCTGTGTTCCTTGATGTTCCCTGAGCCTCAAGAGGAGGAAGTATGATACGTGTGTCCCATTTGTGACTAAGCTCCCCACAGATAGTTGTTTTCTGCACTCTGGCTGGCTGTGAGTCTCGGACTTAATTGGAACCCACTGCACAAAGGAGCTTCTCAGATGAATACTGAGCACTTCTCTGTATTCATAGAACATTATTAGGATGTGATCAGATACTGTGGCCAACTAGCAAAACAATAATAAGAGAGTCCCCTTAAGGTTCATGAGCTCATTGGCCATAGGTTCTTGACCAAAATTATAGTATATGGCTTGAGTTTCCCCTAAACCACTTCTCATGCAACCATTTTACTGCTTAAGTCAGAGTCTGAATATAATTATTTTTCCCGGTTTCAGCTAGGCTTCTAATTGTCATTCTAGCTTGGTTTTATATAATTTTTTAAATTTTTGTTTATTTATGATCATTTTCTTATAAGTATATAATATACTTTGAACACATTTTCCTTAGCCCCAACCTACTCTCTCCTTTCTTATCCCTCCCCCTCCCACTAGATATTTTTGCTTCTACTTTCATAGTATCTGTTCATATATAACTTTATGTAACTATATAAAATCTAAGAAGCACAAATACTAGAAAACATGTGAATTTGTCTTTCTGAGACTGACTTAATTTGGTTACTATGATAATCCATTTTACTACAAACAGCATAGCACTATTCTTTTTTTACTTAGAATCCCACTGTGTATGTTTTAAAAGGTTGCAACCATTTCACCTAACTTGTAGTAGGTGAACGAAAAAAAAGTACTTCTAACATACACATGAGCCAAACTTCAGTAACTTCTTTTTAGACCTTACAGTGTCATTATCCAATAGGGTTTATTACATTGTGTGTGTGTGATTTATTCATTGAAGATAGCCAAGACCTTGCAATAAAAATTGGGTCTTCTATAAATATGTGTTCAATGAGTAAGACGTAACTTTAGTAATATTACTTAAGAGAACTAGCTTGCTATCAACTGAGTATATCACTCATAGTTAACCTTTATAGGTCATGAATCACTAGAATGATCTACCTTTTATAGAGTATTGAACATTCTTCAACAAGAACTTGAGAACATTGATTTATACTATAGTACTCAGCTCTTTTGTACTTTCTTATTGGTGAGCTCAATATTACCAAGGTTCTTCAATAATAACCCCCTAAAATACAAAGCAGAAATATTAGATGATATTGATTCCCCCTTTTCTAACTCTGTGGCAGAAATGTTAGGATCTATTATTTATAGTCAAAGTTTCTTGTTTTCAAAAGCGGAGACATCTCTAATTATAATCAGTGTTTTAAAGCTTGTTCACATATGATATTCTTAAGTAAAGCCCTAGCAAAGCTAACTTTCTACAAAAAAAAAAAAATTCAAGAAACATAGCTTACTGCTTACTGCAGATTTGAATGTATTCTCTCTAGGAAAAAAATGCATTCAGTCATTTAATTCACTGGATATGTCTTGAGTAGTTATTGCTTGCCAGTCTTGGTGCTAGGCCTGTAGAGTGTAAGGATAAACACTCATGTAAACATGACAAGGTAAGTCTATCCTATAGAAGAAATCAGTTTTCCTAACCAGTGTTCTCTTCTGTTCCATTAATCCCAGGCTTTGTTGGCCAGCTTCTAAAGCCAGGGTCTTTCTCCTGAATGATTTTAATAACTTCCCAACTTACCTCTGCTTCTACTATCCACATGAAAAAAAGAAAAAGTGTCAGTCTGTCTTAGCTAGATTTTTCTGCTGTGGACACCATGACCAAGGCAAGTCTTATAAAGGACAATATATATTTGGGGCTGGCTTACAAGTTCAGAGTTCAGTCCATTATCATCAAGGTAGGAGCGTGGCAACATCTAGGCAGGCATGGTGCAGGCAGAGCTGGGAGTTTTACATCTTCATCTGAAGGCAGCTGGTGGAAGACTGCTTCCAGACAGCTTGGAGGAGGGTCTTAAAGCCCATGCCAACATTGACACACCTACTCCAAGGCCACACCTCCTCCAAAAGGGCCACACCTTCTAATAGTGTCATTCCCTGGGCCAAGCATATACAAACCACCACACAGTCTGTGTGCCTGCACCACTGCTGGGATGCCAGAGGTTAGTCAGATCAGGGAAGGCAGAACACAGTCTGTGATAGAGGTCTCAGCCCATGTTCTTCTGGGATCTGAGATGGATGCTGTGGTTCTCAATCTCATTTGTACCCAGAAACCACTGGGGACTTCAAGGAGTTGGGAATGGGGGTTCTGAAGGCCTGAGCCTACATAACAGGCAGGAAGGGGATGACTGAGCCTGGGATAGGGAATCTGGTTTGGTTCCCAGTGAATTCCGAAAGTAGGAAGGGGCTGGAAGAGAGGCCTTCTCCGGGAGATTTAGGAGAGGCTCTTTGAGAGGAAGGCTGCCTCCCCCAAACCCCCTGCAGTGATTCTGGATGAAATAGAAGTCCTTGCTTGTCAAACTGTTTTATTCCTGGCAGAGATGAATGCATACAGCTTACTCAGGGTGAACCAAGGATTAAATACCTTTTGTAGGAAGGGATTCCCAGAAAGAGAAGCTCATTGGTTAAACATATGAGGCATATATAGATACCTCATTAGAGAACTGTAGGTTTTTATGCTATGTGACCAATTGTCACAACCCTCTCAATGGGGTGTTTTGGTTATTTGTTCCAGGACAGATAGACCCTGGCTGGGAGCTGTTTCTAATGCCTGCTGTTCTCAATTATGACAAATCCTGGGAATTTGAACCTGTTTCAACCTTACCAGGTCTTCTGTCTGGTGGTACAGTCCGCTCACCCCACATGTTGCATTTTTCACTTACTATGAAATCATTCTCCAACCCCACATGTTGCATTTTTCACTTACTATGAAATCATTCTCCAACTTCTCCTTACATTTTGAATAGACTTTCGGCTATGCTGACTTTCATAGATCTCCCTGATTTTACCTTATCAACCATTTTAGAACCTCCTGTGCTCTTGGAATGCAAGAGACTCCAGCCTATCTGGGTATCTCTTATCTTGTAAAACTAATCCATTCTGTATCAGAGACCTTGGTGTGTGCTAAGAACTATCCACAGACTCCATTACACCATTCTCTTCTGAATCATTTTGTCAGATTTGTTTTATCATCATTATTTAAAATAACCTCACTTATTTTTTTACTTTCTTTTCTAGTCTTCTTCTTCCCATAAATTCAGAAACAACTAGTACAAGAACTGCTCTTAGTTGGGTTTTCATGTCAACTTCTGTCAACTAGAGCAATTATACACAGTAGACACTTGAAGAGTATTGTCTCAGGGCATGGGTTTGTGCAAAAGGCCACCTAGAGATGAAATTTGTCATGAAAAGATTAGGGAGAAAAATGTCAATATTCCTTAATGGAAGAACTGTATAAGCCCAGCATGTTAGTTGTTACCAGTTTTAGGGGTGAATACAAAAAGATCAATCAAAATAAGGATGGGGGACTAAAGATCTAATGGGGGGTCACAATTTCATATTCATGATGGAAACATTGCATCTTGTTCTATCTCTGAAGACTGTTAGGCAATGACAGTATAAGACTTCAGTGTTATTGGGACCTCCATATATTTGCCAAAATGCAAAACTCAACACACAATTCAATGGCAGCTTCCTATATCATAACACTCTAATCTGATATTTGTTCTAAACTCAGACCAGATACCTGAACTCTGTCTAAGAAGAATGAGCACTGAAAAGGCTAACATATCTATGGGTGCACCTCACTGAGGGGTTCTTGAGAACCATCAGAACAGCTGGAGTTGCTGCAGAGAGGATGTGACATGCCAGTGACAGCTTAGATCTAGAGGATGCTATGCCCCAGGGTCTGAGAGAAGGCTTGATGGAGCTCTCTGCAGCTTTCAGAATAGCAGTCATTATTATGTATAGCTTTCAGAAAACCCTTCCAATCAGGCTCACCCTTCCTGTCAGTTAGAGGGTAAACTCCCTGTTAGAGGGTAAACTCCCTGTTTCTCAGCAGTCGGGTTGAGAAAGCAAAGAAAGAGAAGGGTAAAAAACAAACAGAATTCTAGTCACTTTGCTCGAAATACATTGTATAAATATGCCACCTTCACTTGCTTTCATTCGGATCTGCCTTTTGGGAAAGAGACCATGTGTCATATAAAAAAATCACAGTTTCCTTTTGATTAATCTCTAGTCGGAAGCCCAAAGATATTAAATTTCAGTGTTCTCAGATTTTTCTCCACCCCTCGTAAACAATTCAATTGAATTTGAATTAATATTTATCAAGCACTGCACTACGGATGGTGCCATACAAGTGCTACATAAGAGGGGTAAGGCGCATGGCCAGCCTTAAGAGAACAGTCTATTTTATACAAAACAATGTGACTATCATAGCAGCGGCAATCGGTACTCCACACGATGCTAGAAAAAAAAATTGTTTAAATTCAGTCACTCTTTATTAACTACACACCACATTCAAGAAAGACAAGTCCTGAACTGAATTGTAAAAGTGATGTTGTCATTGACTAGGAAAAGGCAAACAGATTCTGTTAGGAGAACAGTTACATTATTTCTAGAGAAAAATGTTGTGCCTCATGTGTGAATAAATGAGGTTATTCTTCTTAGGCAGACATAGATGAATAGAATAGCCTCTGTTGATTTTTCTGTAATATTCATGTTTGCTTGGTTTTAGTTTAATATTCTCAGTGATCTTTTACGGTAAACCTTATTATTTCAAATAGTGCTGTCCAAACTATCCTAGGCTAGGTGAAGACAAGGCTAGCTCTTTTTTTGATAATTTTAATACATCAGAATACATGCTTATATAGTCAGGGGTTCTTAAACATTTCTACTCATGATTCCTCTCACCCCAGAAACTTTTATATAACTTTAGGTATGTATGTATGTATGTATATAAAAATAGGTATCAAAACCAATCATTCAAGCATTTACTAATAATGAATCATGAAGAAATTGTTGGTTTAAATCAGCTCTTTATCCACACATGATTTCACTAGTTTTAAAGACAAATGGAAACTTTCACACTAATGAGGTACATATGATTGTTTATGTACACATAAATAATTAGAACATGGGGTCTGAAGCAATGGCTTCATGGTTTACAGCACTCACTCTCTCAGAAGATCTGGGCTCAGTTCTGAGTACCCACATGGTGACTCAGCCATTGGTACTCATTGGAGTACCCACATGGTGACTCCAGTTCTAGTGGTATCTTCTGACTTCCAGAGGCACCAAGCATGCATGTGGTGCACCCACATACATACAGGTAAAGCATTCATACACATAAAATAAATAAATAAATTTTTAAAGAAGGAATTAAATGTTGGTACTGGGGAGACTACTCAGAGAATACTGCTCTTGCTGTGTAGTATAATGAAATGTGTTTGGCTCCCTGGAACTCTCACTCAGATGTGCTAGCATTATAGTGTTATATCCCCCAGTATAGGAGAATGTCAAGGAGGGAAGACAAGAGTGGGTAGGGGTGGGGTGGGGAGGTGGGTTGGAGAATATCCCCATAGAGGCAGGGGGAGGGCAGAGGGAATGGGGAGGATCCAAAGGGGAGATCTGGAAAGGGGGAAACATTTGAAATGTAAATAAAATATGAAAATTAAAAAAAAATGTGTTCTAATTCCAAACTAATATTCATCACATGTTTTTTCTTTATGAATCTCACCTCTGCTCCTCAATTAGTAAGATCAACAGTTCTAATATAATACAATCTAAAAATATACCAATTTGATACTTATGTGCTGAAGAATTATGCAAGAAAATATTGTCTTTGTTTTTCATAATTAAAGCATTATGCTTTCATAACAACAGAAAACTTCACATGTTCAGCAGACACCCTGCAGTTCATGACATGTAAGTCTTATATATCTGAGCTAATGTATTTCAAGCAATATCCCTGGCACGACATGACATCATAGCATGCACACTGCAAAGTGCACATGTGTGTTCAGAGCCAGTATTGAAGCAAAGTCCCAACGATGCAATATGAGCAAACATAGCTGGAATCACTTGGATCTGTATCGCAATTGTTTTTAATTAATATTTTTGGCATTGCATATCCTTAAATTTTCTACTATTATCAATATTCCTGACTCTACACCCAATCCCATGATTCCATGTTGAGCTAAAACCCATACTTTAAAAACCTCTGTGTATAGTGTTTATAAACCCTAGCTCCACTAGTACATGATGGTAATAATAGCTCCACTTATTTCTCATAGTTATTTTGAGAATTAAATGGGAATATTTAATTCTTATTAAATATTATTATTCCAAATATTTCATTACTTTTGGAGCTTCCCTTTCATCTGGGTGATAATTTATGAGCAACAGATACATGGATAGATGGTTGTCAAGCTAAACAGACAGATTCAGAGATACAGAAATAGTCACAGGTAGCTAATCAGGGTAATAGGTTATAGAAAGGAGATTTTTTACATTCAAATTCACCCACAATAGGATAAGCTCTTAGGATTGGATGCCCTATGTGCAGGGAATTCTGGTGTTTTGGAAGTTAGTGTCTCTTACTTGGCTTCCTGTCTCAAAATTGACCATGGCTGCCTAAAGCTGTATAACCCAAGGACATTAGAGTTTTTCATGGTCAGGTTGAATTGGTAATTGGTTATTGTAGCTACACAAGCCCTGACTCTACTCTTGAAGGCCTTTTTGTTTTATTTTGTTTTTACTTTACATATTTTCCCCTCCCTCTTCTCTCATTTCACCTCCCCCTTCTGACTTCCCTTTCTCCTCAAAAAAGAGGAGCCCCCCCACCCCATGGATATCAACCAGCCTTGCTGTATCAAGTTGCAGTAGAGCTAGGTATATCTTTTCCTATTGTGGCTAAGCAAGGCAGGTCAGTTATGGGAAAGAGATCTAAAGGCAACAAAGTCAGAGACAGCCTACTCCTGCTGTTAAGAGTCCCACATGAAACCAAACTGCACAACTGTTGCATATGTGCCAAGAGTCTGTCTGTCCCATGGATGCTCTCTGTTTGGCAATTCATTCTCTGTGTGCCCATATTGGACCAGATTAGTCGACTCAGTATATCTTCTTGTGGAGTCTTTGACCTCTCTCTCTCTCTGACTCCTTCTATCCTTCCTCCCTCTTTTCAGTAGGATCCCCCAAGCTCTGAAGATTTATTTATTTACAACCCAACTGTAGCCCCCCCTCCAAGTCCACTCTTGCAGAATTCCTCACCCACCCCCCCTTCACCTCTGAGAGGGCACCCCCATATGTCCCTATCCTACTGCATCAAGTCTCTGCAGGATTAGGCTCAACCTCTCCCACTGAGGCCAGACAAAGCAGCCCTCTGCTACATATGTTCCAAGAGACTTGGACCAGTCTGTGTATGCTCTTTGGTTGGGGGCTCAGTCTTTGGGAGCTCCCAGGGGTCTGGGTTAGTTGATACTGTTGATATTCCTATGGGGTTGCCATTCTCCTTCAGTTCTATCAATGCTTCTCCTACCTTTTCCACAGGGGTCCCTGACCTCTATCCAATGTTTGTCTACATCTGTCTGAGTCAGCTGCTGGGTGGAGCCTCTCAGAGAGCTGCTATGCTAGGCTCCTGTCTGCAAGCATAGCATAGCATCCTTAATAGTATACGGGATTGGTGCCTGCCCATGGAATAGGTCTCAAAATGGGCCAGTCACTGTTCTGCCATTTTGTCAGTCTCTGCTCTATCTTTGTCCCTGAATTTCTTTTAGATGGGACAAATTTTGGGTCAAAAGTTTTGTAGGTGGTGTCCCCAATCTCCACTGGAGATCCTCTCTGGCTACTAGAAGTGGTCTCTTCAGGTTCCATATCCCATCTGTTGGACATTTCTGCTAAGGTGGTCTGCATTGACTCCTGGTAGCCTCCCTCATCCCAGGTCTCCAGGGCTTCCTAGAGAATTTCCCCATCCCAACTTCTAGTAGCTGCATATTTTCACTTATTCTCCTGGCTTACTGGGACTTGTCTACCAATACCTGACCCTGCCCCCACCCCCATTCTCCTAGCTCTCCCTTTACCCACCAATGTCCCTCTCTCTATCTGCCTCTCATGATCATTTTGTTCCTCCTCTAAATGGGATTCAAGCATCCTCATTTGGGCCTTCCTTCTTGTTTAACTTCTTATGGTCTATGGTGTGCATCATGAGTATTCCAACCTTTTAGGCTAGTATCCACTTATTAGTGAGTACATATCATGCATGAACCTTTGGGATAGGGTTACCTCACTCAGGATGATATTCTCAAGTTCCATCCATTTGCCTGAAAATTCATGATGTTCTTGTTTTTAATACCTGAATAGTATTCTGTTGTATAAATGTACCACATTTTCTGTATCCATTCTTCAGTTGAGGAACATCTGAGTTGCTTCCAGCTTCTGGCTATTATAAGGTTGTTATTAACATAGTAAAGCACATGTCCTTGGGGCATGGTAGAGCATCTTTTGGGTATATGCCCAGGTATAGTATAGCTGGGTCTTCAGGTAGAACTATTTCTAATTTTCTGAGAAACTGCCAGATTAATTTCCAGAGTGGTTTTACAAGTTTTTAATCCAACTAGCTATAAAGGAGTGTTCACCGTGTGTGCTGTCACTTGAGTTTTTGATCTTAGCTATTTTGATAGGTATAAGGTGGAATTTCATGGTCATTTTGATTTGCATCTTCATGCTGGCTAATGATATCAAACATTTCTTTAAGTGTTTTACAGCCTCAGGTTCCTTTATTGAGAATTCTCTGTTTAGTTCTATACCCCAGTTTTTGATTGGGTTATTTGGTATTTTGCAGTCTAACTTCCTGAATTCTTTATATATTTTGGTTAGTAACCCTCTGCAGAGGAAGGGTTAGTGAAGATCTTTTCCCAATCTGTTGGCTGCTGTTTCGTCAAACACTTTTTCAACATCTAGTGAAATGATCATGTGGTTATTTTCTTTTAGTTTATTTATATGGTGGATTATGTTAATGGATTTCATACATTTAACCACTCCTGGATCCCTAGAATGAAGCCTACTTGTTCATGGTAGATGATGTCTTTGATGTGTTCTTGGATTAGGTTTGTGAGTATTTACTGGAGTTTTTGCATCAGTATTCATAAGGGAAATTTGTTTGTCTGAAATTTTCTTTCTTGGTTGAGTCTTTGTGTAGTTTAGGTATCAGGGTGACTGTGGACTCATGGAATGAATTTACCCGTGTTCCTTCTGTTTTTATTTTGGAGAATTGTTTGAAGAGTATTGGTATTAGCTCTTCTTTGAAACTCTAGTATAATTCTGCACTAAAACCATCTGGCTACAGGCTTTTTTTGATTGGGAGATTTTTAATAACTGCTTCTATTTCCTTAATGGTTATAGAATGATTCAGATGGTTTACCTGATCTTGATTTAGCATTGAATTGATAAATGTCTAGAAAATCATCCATTTCTTT
The DNA here is from genome assembly GCA_019843965.1 of Rhynchomys soricoides. Taxonomy (NCBI): domain Eukaryota; kingdom Metazoa; phylum Chordata; class Mammalia; order Rodentia; family Muridae; genus Rhynchomys; species Rhynchomys soricoides. Next base: position 582,833 of record JADRCH010000150.1, on the reverse strand, counting down.
TAGAATTTCTAATTTTGTGGAGTAAAGACTTCTAAAGTAAGACCTAATGATTATTTGAATTTCTTCAGTGTCCATTGTTATGTCTCACATTTCATTTCTGATTTTGTTAATTTGGTACTGTTTCTCTCTCTACCTTTTAGTTAGTTTTGTCAAAAGTGTGTCTATTTTGTTGATTTTCTTAAAGAATGAAGACTTTTTTTAAATGTACCACCATTTAAATGCCCATCATACCTAGTCCTGCTTTAAGTCTATCTCACAAGTATTGATCTTGAGAATATAATAATACCAGACAAAATTTAGAAATATTAATGTTCCACTGATATCCCAAGGATATTTTTTTAAAAGGCTGTTTTTAGTTTTCTCAACATGTAACAAAGGAGAATATAAAAATAGCAATCAGTTTTTACTTGGGTGTTATTGTCTTGATTTATATTAGTCTTCTGACCTTTTACCTATCAGGGCTTAGTGACATTCACACAAATATAAACCTAGTGATAATGAGCAGAGATTTGTCATATTGTTATTATAAAAATCATTTTGACTTCATAGACTCCAAAAGATTTGGTCAAATGAATTAGAAATTAATAAGAAACATTGTGTGGCCTCTGAAACAACATGTACAAAGTAGTTCAGATTATTTTCACACACCAGTATCTCAGTTTTTAAATGGCACTGCTTGAGATTATTAGAACACAAATTTCCATTCAGTTCATAGGAAAGCAGTTAATCCAAGTCTCTTCAAGTGTTTTGTAACAACATTAAAATGACCCATTAAAAAGTCACATGCACAATCACTAAAATATGGAAGAATTCAAATGTTCATCAACTTTAAGTGAATACAAAACAAATTAAAAGTAACAATACACAGATAAAACACTGATATGTGCTACAATGTGAAAGAGTCTCAGAAACATTAGGCTACAACATGCAAGAAGTCAACCACAGAAGCCTGCATATTTCTGGTTAGAAAATATTGAGAACAGGCAAAATCCCATTGGGGTAGAAAGTAGGATAGTAGTTGCATAGCGTAGTAAGACTACTGAGCATAGCAGGGTACAGTGGTTTTCATGAGAGTGACAGGGAAAAACTTAAGCTCTATTAATGTTATGCTTTAAAAAGATGAATGTCATGCTATGGAAACTGTGTGTTACTAAAGCTGTCGTGATCTATGTTGGCGAAGAGTTGATAATGGGACCTTTAAATATGATTGGTGGGTATGTAAACTAGTGCAGCCATTATGAAAAATTAAGTATAGATATTCTTCAAAAACCCAGAAATAGAAATGCCATGTAACTCACTCATGAGTTACAATCTGAAGGAATCTAAGGCAGCATAAAATAGAGATCCCTGTATGACCTTCATCAAAGACCCACCATGGAGTCAGCATAGGAGCCCACTGATGTTTACACAGAAGAGAAAATGAGATGTGCATAATGGTACATTCTTCAGCCATTAAGCAAGAATGAAACCAATGTAATTATTCCAGAATATGGATGGAAGCAAAGATTATCCTGTTAAGCAATTTAGCTAGTATTAGAATGGGGAAGATGCTCAGTCAGTAAAATACCTGCATAAGGGATCTGAGTTAAATCCCAAAACACACATAAAGGGCAAGGTACATACCTGCAAACCTAAGGCAACAGAAACAGAGCTGGGAGGATCCATGTAGCTTACTGGCCAGCCAGTGTAGCTGAGTCAGTGAGTTGTGGATTCAGTGAGTGCCTTGGTCTAAAAATAATAATTTTTAAAAAGATGGACAAGAATAGAATATACCCAGTATCAACCTTGCATAAACACGTACACACACACACACACACACACACACACACACACAACTAGCCAGTCATAGAACATAACATTTCCTGCATATATAGAATTTAAGAAATGAAAGCAAAATTAACAAAAGCACAAAATTATTAATGTATAATGTAGAAGGGAGGCTGGAGAGATTAGTAGGGGACCAGAAACAAGATGGAATGCAAGTGTCATACATAAGTAATAGGAGGATCTTACACATATGCATGCAAAGGCCTAATGAAGTTCACTATTACTAATTTTAAAAACCTGTCTGAAATAATAATTTTGTTTTTGTGGACTATTCAGCACAGATTGGAAACTCCATTTCCACATGACCTTGCAAACTGTTTCCCTTTATATACACAGGAGGTTAGAAGATCAACAGATTTTTCAGAAAACAAATTTTTCTGAATCATTGAAATTATAAAATTTCCTGTAATAATAGCATGACTCACTCACTATTAACAATCATTAAAACAATCCAGGAGTTGTTTATGTATTTTATATGTGAGTCTTGTTAAGACTCTGGGTTGGATCACTACACTTTACAGAGAAGGGAATGAGACTATCCTCGTTTCCTTAGATGGTCCAGGAACTCTTCCTACTGTTTAGAAATTCTGCCTGAAAATAACTATGATCTGATGGACCTTTACTTCCTGGGAAAGAAGAATTACCTTTTAAAATGTAATATAGTCCTTTCCAGAAAAACAGAATGTATGTTTTCAATTCTAAAGTTTTGAGATTCCAAATAGAAGAGAGTTAGGCAGAACACATGATCAAAGAGGCCGATTCCATCTAAGAGTGGACTGTCTACAAAGATGGATTGGTAACATAAAGAGCTAATAACACCAAGGATTTTCATTGCTAGGTTATCTCTTGTACATTAATTATACAACAGAGCCTGCTTTAATGGACACACTTTCCATGAGGATGCTTTGTTTTAGAAAAGCTTCCTCTCTTTACTCTGCACTTGAATGTGGAGATACAGTCTGAGAACTATCAGAGAGATTAGGTATGTAAAGCCAAGTAAACTTATTCTTCTACATAACCAGTGGGTCAGCATAATGGAAGAGGCTGTGTCCCTATGAGGGATTCAGTCCGTCTCATTACCCTATGCCTAGGCTACTCTGTGGTTTTATCAAATATTCATGACAACAGCTTGTAACATGGAAAAAATACAATTAATCTTATGTATGCTTCTACTATATAAGATAATATTGCCTTAGTGTCTTACTATATATAAATCTACTTTTAATATCGTTCATAAATTAATTTGGCCTGCTATATAAAAATGACTGGAAACCTTTATGCATCTCTATAACTCACTGATGATAACACTTTCCAAACAATTAAGCAAATTAATACACATTACTTTTATTTCAATTCACATCTCATCTGACACCAAGACTACTACCTGTATTTGGCTTTGCTTGTCCTTGCATTTTGCACAGAATACCAATGGACTGCTTTTACTCTTTCGTAAATTATGCATTGTCCTGAAATCTGGGTGGGAGGATATGATGTTATGTATTGAATATTGAATAACACCATCCTGTCTGGCTTATTATTCACATTGCAGTATATAGTACAATCCTTATAGCCAAGAACTTCAAATACCTTCTTTTATATTTGTCCAAAATAATTGAAATCAAAATCTAGTTATTTTTTTGTTTACTTGTGTTATTCTATTTTGTATACAGTTTTTCTAAATCCATTTCTTGTTTATATATCTTCATGGTTTGTTTGTTTGTATGTATGTTTTTAATGACCTAGCCTGGGCCATTTATCACAGTATTTCTAGTTACCACATGAATTTCTCCCAATCACAGGCTTGGTGCCCTCCTGCTTACTTGTACAGCCCCAGAGAGGCTTATAAATATAAAATGTCCATTGTGTATTCTTTGCAGTCTTTATTCTTACACCATTTTACTTCAGTTTGCTCTTGTTAAAAAACAAACAAACAAACAAACAAAAACATTGGCATAGTTTTCTTTGGAGGTTGACTTGGCTTGTTGTCTTCTGGTCTTGTTTAGCTCTCCATCACCTCTAGTTAGCTTTTATTCCTCCTTTAAATATCAAACAAGGTCTCATATTTTGTTATGAAGACCAGCAGTGGTCAGCAGAGTTGATGGATATCTCCAATATATCCTGTATGATTCATTTGTGGTTCAATTTACTGCATATATGCATGCACAGTCTATTAAGATCAGCCAACTAACAGGTGTGATTCTCTCACAGAAGCATGATGGCCACTTCACCGTCATCCAGTTGGTCGGCATGCTGCGGGGCATCGCGTCAGGCATGAAGTATCTTTCTGATATGGGATACGTTCATCGAGATCTAGCAGCTAGGAACATACTGGTGAACAGCAACTTAGTATGCAAAGTCTCTGATTTTGGTCTCTCCCGAGTGCTGGAAGACGATCCAGAAGCAGCTTACACAACAACGGTAAGTTTTGGCTCCCTGTTCTATCACCATGTTTACTTTTACTTGTAGTAGAATAATTGTTCCTGGTTCCTTGATCTCATGTCCTCACTTTTTATTTTTCTAACTAATAATGTTACTTGGTTAGAAGAATTTTCTATATTTGAAGGCTCAGAGGGTCGTTGTTGCTGCTGTTGTTCTTAAATAAATAAATAAGTAAATAACCACACATACTTCTACGATTTCATCTTTGGGCTTCTGACATGTTGGAACTCTATGATCCCCATGGAGATGTGTGGCATGACTTCCTTCAGATTAAACCTGCCCTTGCCTGAGGTATTTTAGCTTTCAATAAGTATTCTTCTTTAAATACACTTCTTTTTTATTTTTTTTTATGATGACCAAATTTATTCCATAAGTATATAGGATAGAATGAATTTATTTTTTTCATACTTTATTTATATTTCAAATGTTTCCCCCTTTCCAGATCTCCCCTTTGGAGCCTCCCCATTCCCTCCTCCCTCCCCCTGCCACTATGGGAGTAATCCCCCACCCACACACCCAACCACCCACCCACTCTCTTCATCCCTCCTTGGCATTCTCCTATACTGGGGGATCTAACACCCTCAGGTCCAAGGGCCTCTGCTCCCCCTGATGTCTAACAAGACCCTCCTCTGCCGCACATGTGGTGAACACCGTGGGTCCCTCCATGTGTATTCTTTGGTTGGTGATCCAGTCTCTGGGAGCATCAAGGGGTCAGGCCAGTTGCCACTGTTGCTCCCTCCCTGGGGCTGCAAACTCTCTCAGCTCCTTCAGTCCCTTCTCCAAGTCCTCCATCTGGGACCTCACACTCAGCCCTACAGTTGCTGTGAAGTGACTCTTGTGTATTTCGAACTTTTGGGCTAATAACCACTAATCAGTGAGTACATAGCATGTTCATTCTTTTGTGACTGTGTTACCTCACTCAGGATGATATTTTCAAGTTCCATCCATTTGCCTGTGAATTTAATGAAGTCATTGTTTTTAATAGCTGAGTAGTATTCCATTGTGTAAATGTATCACATTTTCTGTATCCATTCTTCTGTTGAGGGACATCTGGGTTGTTTCCAGTTTCTGGCTATTATAAATATGAGTGCTATGAACATAGTGGAGCATATGTCTTTATTACATGTTGGAGCATCTTCTGGGTATATGCCCAGGAATGGAATAGCTGGGTCCTCAGGTAGTATTATGTTCATTTTTCTGAGGGTCCGCCAAAGTGATTTCCAGAGAGGTTGTATCAGCTTGCATTCCCACCAGCAATGGAGGAGTGTTCCTCTTTCTCCACATCCTTGCCAACATCTGCTCTCACCTGAGTTTTTTATCTTAGCCATTCTGACTGGTGTGAGGTGGAATCTCAAGGTTGTTTTGATTTGCATTTCCCTGATGACTAAGGATGTTGAACATTTCTTTAGGTGCTTCTTGGCCATTCGAGTTTATAGGTCAACAGCATTGCCTCTAATACTTCAAGGATAATAAGGAGCCAGTGATTCAGAAATATCTTCTTTTTGGTGTTACTGGGTGGTCTATACACACTTATAAATGAATGACATAAATTTCTTTGGAGACATATAAAGACTCTCTAACTCTCTAAAGCATTTTCCAAATAGTACTCAGGGGGGAAGGAAGCCCGGATAAAAGGCTAAAGCTTTAAATCCAAAGTATCATCTTAAATTATATGCTGGCAAATTCACCATGAATATCTTAAATATTTCTGAATTCTCCAAGTCAATTCACTTTATTCATCACCTTGCAAATTGTTTTGAAGAACTGAGCATTAACATCTCTACTGAAGTGTAGTAAACCTGTTAAGTTTTAGCTGTGACTGTCATTATTTGTTTATTAAAATTCTGGTCAGTGATTCATTTGAGATTTAAAGCAGCTTCAATAAAAAAACAAGCCAAAGAAACTATTCAAAACATATTTATTATTTTCCCCTTTTAAACCATGCTAATAATTTTTAAATGGCACCCATTAATTAATTCCTCTTTGCTTTATTTTTATTAAATATTTTGAAGTTTCACTGCATTGAATAAGCCTTAAGGCAGATGGAAGTTTGACACGATTGATAAAATATTTTATGTCCCTATTAGTTTTTTCTTTATTGGAATCTCCTATGATAATTTGTCAACATTTTCACAATTTCAATATAAAATAGGGTTCTGTGGAAAATAAATTAATCTGCAAGTCTGATGTATAAGGTAGAGCTAATCACTGATCTTTAAATTTAACCAAAAACTTTATGAAAATAAAAATCTATAGGACCTTAAAATACATTAGTCATTTTAGTGAAAAATTGATATCTCAAACTCCATCTTCTATTTGGAAAATATCGTAATTATTTTCACTATTCTGAAAACATTTTCTATCTTCATCTTATAAACCCATAACATATCAATTATTAGGATTAAGAAAATGCAGTCCTGATACTTTACATTTGTATAAAATATTCATTGTAATATTAAAATTTTTTGACACATCTAATCTATAAAAAATACAAGAAAATAATTAATAAGCCCTTTGAGCATATATATATATATATATATATACACATATATATACTAATGTATATATGTTCAATTTGATCAGCTTTAACATCAAGACTCTGAGTATATTCTGTTACAAAGCAAACAGAGTTGAAGAATTTAAAACAGAATTGCGTTAGATCAGTGGCTCTTAATCTGGGTGTCATGACCCCTTTGGGAAATAAATGACCCTTTCACAGTGGTTGCCTAAAACCATCAGGAAACATATATTTACATTATAATTCATAACAGTAGCAAATTACAGTTATAAAGTAGCAAAGAAGATAATTTTATTGTTGGGGATCACCACAACACGAGGAACAGTATAAAGTGTCATAATATTAAGGGAGTTGAAAACCACTGCTTTAGGTCTAGATCATATTTTAGAATTAAACATAAAATTAAGAAGAAAATATATTTGAATCTAGTGACAACTATCAAGCCATAGGTTGCCTTAAGAAATGTTTCTAAATTTAAAAGTTTTCACTGAATCCAAAATCAAGTGTTTTTTACAAATCTCTAGATTACCTTATTACTCAAAGAAGTCAGTCTGATCAATATAATGAGTTCCAGGCCAGGTAGGGTACATAGTAACATTGTCACAGAAAAGGAAGGAAGGAAGGAGAGAGAAGGAAAGAAGAAAAGAATGAAACAAACAAACAAACAAAGATACCTACACATATGTAGCAGATGTGCAACCTGGTCTTCATGTGGGTCCTGGACAACTGGAATTGGGGCTATCCCAAAAGCTGTTGCCTGTATGTGAAATCTGTTCTTCTAGCTGAGCTGCAATGTCTGGCTTCAGTGGGAAAGGATGTGCCTAGCCTCACAGAGACTTTATGTGCCATGGTGGGTTGATATACAGGCCCCTCCTGTTCAAAGGAGAAGGGGAGGGGGGATGGGAAAGGGTTGTGGAAGGGGGTGATGAGGATGGATGGAGACAGAGGCAGTTAGCAAGATGTAAAGAGAATAAGTAAAAAAATAAAGCTTTTTGAAAAGAAAAAAGATGGGGAGGGAGGAAAGAAAGAGAAAGAAAGAGGGAGGAGGGAAGGAGGGAGGAGGGAAGGAGGGAGGAGGGAAGGAAGAGGGAATGAGAGAGGGAGGGAAGGAGGGAGGGAAGCAGGGAGGGAGAAAGGGAGGAAAGAAAGAAAGAAAAATGCCATTACTTAAATAGTTGCTTTATAATGAACATTGATATCCAATTCTAAACCAACAAAGCCATTTCTTTCAATGACTTCCTTGTTTTAAGATCAGACTGTCTTGTGCTTCCCAAGACTTTGATATGTTCACTGTTGTTATAGACGTCTAAACAAGAAATATGGTGATAACAAGATCTAAACAAGATCTTATTTAAAAGGGCAAAAATTGTATCATGACATATAAAATAAATTAGACTTTTGAATGAAAGACATTCCCCATGAAGAAAGAAAGGGGGAAATATGGAAATATAGATATGTGAACAGGCAGGCAGGCAGAAATATGGACAGTTTGAAACTGAGTCCAGAAGAAGTGATAAGTCCAAGTTCATCAGCAATAATTTCAAGGTTCTTGAATGGCACTGCAAGAAATGTGAACTTTTTCTATAGCAATTAGGAAACAGCTGCTGATTGACATGTAAATGAATCTTTTATTCCCCTTGGAGTCTTACTGCCTTTGTCTGCCAACCTGGAAGCTTCTAGCCTCTGTACACTCTAATCTAGACCTAGAATGTTCTCAGCCTCTGAGACTTACTGCTGAATAAGCTCACCCTTGCTACTTCATTCTGAACTCTGGCTGGCTGGCTCAACTAAACTCTTCTGACTCAAACTCCTCTCCATGATGACTGACTCAATCTGCCTTCTCTCAGTTTCTCACTGAATTGTTCTGCTTGGCCTCAAACTAACTGTAGCAATTTGTGCTAATCTTCTGGCTCTTTCTTATGCCCTGCCTTCAACTGCCTCTGCTGACCTGCACTGAACTACATGAACTCATGAACAAATTCCACTGCACTGCATTGCACTCAATGTAATGACTCCTAGCTGACTGACTCAACTCCACTACACTGAACTTAACTGACTGTACAGAAATGAAGTCCTCTCTCTTCCCACCCTGCTATTAAATAGGCTCCCTTTCCTGTGCTGTTCTGTGAAAATTTTGCATATCGGATCTTGTCAAAGCTTTCTCTGAATGGCTGCTTTGTCCCTCAATTAGACACCACTGTTTTGGATTAAGGGTATATACTAAGGGCATATTTATACTCCAGTCAGACCATACTATAATCCAAAGAAGCCATGGTATTGGATTAAAATTTGTCTACATTGGCACAAATACAAGAACAAAAAAGTCCATTCATATCATAGAAGATGTTGCTAACAACAGCAAATAAATGAAGGGAGGAATAAGGAAAAGAGGAATTGGTAGTAAAATTTCTAGGTAGACATTATTGCTACAGAGCCAAGAGCTCATACCGGCTTAACTAGAGTAATGCAGCTAGAAGAAAGAAGAAAGAAATGGATTGAAATCATTATGACCATATAATATTCATGATTCAATAATTAATCAGGCATAAATTATATAGAAAAGGAGGAATTAAAGAAGGCATTATTATAAGTAGATTTAACAGCTAGTTGTTCAGAGACACTATTAATCATGACATAGAATCCCCATTAAAGATGCCCTAGATACCAGTATTAGATCACAAGTAAAATCATCACAAAAAAAATCATAGCTACTCTATCTCAGCTTCATTCAGATAATGACAGCAATTATCATTGTTGTGTTGAAACTTACATAAAACTTTTTTACTTTACGGGCATATACTTAGCCCCAAAAATCATTTTTACTCTTCAGTTAAAAGGGATTGTGTAGCTAAAAAAATTATATTGCTTTGTGAAGCTGTACTACAATTTATTGAAAAAAATTCAATGAAATTAAGTGAAAAATGGTAACTTTAGTGGTACTTTTTACTAAACCATAAAAATATAACATTTAAAATCAAGCTCCCTTCTTCAGTTACTAAAGAAAGTTTGACTCTGCTTTTTAAAGTTAATCGGTGTATAACATTCTTGGATTACAACTTTACTATAAATTCTTTTCTTTTTGTACAAATATAGTTTCTATTGTCTAATTATTTATAATAGTTTTATCATGTTCATAAGAAGGGGATTGGAACAAAAACAGGTCTGTGAAACATTTCAAAACAGGAAAACACTGTGGGTAAAATCTGTTTGGTTTTGATTTAATTTTCTTTCTACATGTACACTATACTAAATCTACTGTTTCCTAGTCAAAATAAAGGCCAAATAAATAAGCATTTTTCATTAATGCATCTTTTATTTAAAACAAAACACATATTACAACAAAAAGCAAAGAGAATTCACTAAATACAGCATAGGCCCAAGGGACCCAGTGCTTACCATGGCACTGAACTGATGTATAGGCAGCCATAAGTAGAATGGCTGATCCAGCGTGGCCAGACCAGAATAAAATGTGAGCAACAAATGAATCCTTTATATTTAAAATTCATATACCTGTAATATATGACAGTATTTCTACATTATAAAATTCCATAAAATAGGTTAAAAGATGAGGTTTACAATTAAATATAACTAGAAATTCTCATGTTTGTTCCTACACTTGAGTGTTCATTGGTCCTGATTTAGGTCTAAAGCCTATTCTTTTAATCAGTACTCAACACCATTAATTATGGAGCTACCACACTGGTACACTGTTCTTTCATGGATCAATTGTAGAGTAGGTTCCGATTACCTCTCATGAGAAAATATTCCCACTCTGTAGAAAATAGCAAAGTTTGTTATACTATGTCAGCCTCCAAAAATGAAAGTATACATATTACTTATTCCCTATGAATTCTGAACTATGTACAAGTCTGCCGTACATTGACTACCTAGTTGTCTTGAGTGCAGCAACACAAGACATGCATATATATTATAGGAAGCAGCTTCAAGGTTTACAGATAGGCAGCAGAGCACATAAGTTCTAGATTCACTGTGCAGGGTCTTGAAAGCCTCCCAGGGTGGATAGAGTCTTCACCAGTCAGGACCTCCTTTATATTACCAATGAGAAAGACTGAATTGTAGGCAAGTCTATGGCGCATACCTCCAAACAACCTGACTTAGTGGCCAAAGCTTGCAACGACTCTCTGCATCTTAAGAAGGGAGAACCAGGCTCCTCTGGGTAATTCTTCCCCAGCTCTAGATGTTGCATACCCTAGAAGGTGTAGGCTGGCTTGTATTGTTAGAAACAATAACCCTATTGGGGTATTTACATTCCTGAAATGTTCTATTGTGATTCTTCAGAACTAAAATCAAGAAGAGGAGGTGACTCAGTGGTTGCACAACCCTCCAACAAACTATCTACTCTAACAAAGACTGTAGGTAAGAACAGATACCCAGCCGTATGGAGACAAAACCAAGAAAAACCAAGTACAGCATATAATAGAACTCACATCTCTGCAGACATAAAGAGAGGACAAGGCAGTTTAACAGGAACTGAAGTAATAGCAGATGCTTCTAGTAAAGCACTTAAATCCTGAACTGAAATACATCAAGCCTCTGCTAAGGGACCTTGGGACCTGGTAATGACAGTGACACCAAGAAATGTGCAATGCAGGCCAAAGATAGAAGAAAAAAGTGACACAAAAATAGTGTCTTGACAAAGAGTAAGGCCTTGCTTTTCTGTTTCAGTTCTGTGAAAAACATATCAGATTCTCAGAAGAGTAGAGACTATGGCCATTACCCAAAAATACAAATGCAGTTATCATTTTTAACTAAGTTAATCTATACAGAAGTTATCGACTCTTTGGATGTTTTGATATTTGTTTTGTTTTGTTTTTCACATTCAATAAACAGTCTCCTGTCTGGCAAAAATTTAAGTGCTGAAAAATTTCTTCCATTTCAAAATCTAACACATATTTACATGGACAACTGCTTTATAACCAGTCCATAAAAGGTACCCTAGCTTATTTAAATATTGCTAGGCAACTGCTTCTTATACTTATATTGAAAATGCTAAGCCTCTTTGCTTTCAGTTATGGAAATGAGGTCCTATTTACCTTAAAACGAACATTAAAACATGTATTTTGGCTCACACTCACATGATGTAAGAGATCATTTTTATTTCAATATAATGGTAGTGTTATTTTTAATTATAATGATTTCTGTTATATTTAAATCATTAAAGCAAAGCACAGGAATCATTTTATGATGCCTGACAAAATTCAGTGGTTTTTATTACTACTTTTCATGTTACCTGTGGAAAACTTTTGTTTATTTTTCTTCAACAACAGTAATAGCAGATCAGTACTTTTCTTATTAGAATACAGAGTATAGTAATTGATAACATAATCTGGATACTTAGATTTCTGTTAACATCTTAGTTTTGCTAAATTTGACTTCATGTGCTCTTTTTCCATATTCTGTAAGAAAAGCAATATGAGAAATGTTAAGTCTACAAATCTAAGAAGGTACCCAACATGTAGATTAATAATGCAAGATATTGGAAGGGACCTATGGACATTGACATACTGACATTAATTGAGAGCTCAACTCTGTACCTAATTCAAATGTTTATGAATTGTCTTGACTTATATTGATTTTTAAGTCTTGAAATTACCTTTCTCAAGAATAAACGTGCTTAATGCAAGGATAAATTTACAATATTATCCTAGCTGAGCATGATGACATAGAGAAAGGTGACAAAAATAGTGATATTGTCTGAAAGCTATTGATAGAGATTAAAATAACTTTCTTGCTCATAAGCAGGTGATGACAATATACACATTGGAAAGTGAAAAGCAACAAAATCCAGGCTAAGAGAATCAAATCTACCTTGAAGGAAGGCACTTACAGTTAGGAAGAAAAGAATAAAATGATGTTTAACACACTCACAATGGCAGTTAGTTCTTACTCAACTGATCCTACGGTAGCTGTCAATCAAAAGAAGTTAACTCCCAGGACATTACAATTAACTGAAGAGAAAAAAAATCACATGTGTCAATAGAGGTTTTCTAAACTGAAAGGAAACAAAGTATTCTTGAACTAAGAGAGAGAGAGAGAGAGAGAGAGAGAGAGAGAGAGAGAGAGAGAGAATTTAATAGGCTAATGTATAAAAAGAAAATCTGAGTATCTGAGTTCTTATTGGTTTTTTGCAATGTGCTATTTTGGTCATAGAAATTCTAATGACATAAGTCAATTTAAATATATTTGACATATGTATCATATATATATATATATATATATATATATATATATATGTCTTCTAATACTCATAAAGTTTCACCAATATAACTGCCTAGACATGAGCCTAACAACAACAATAGACATACTAAAATAAATAGGAGAAAACCATGATGCCTAAACTCTACATGAACTTATGAAGCTACAGATAACTAAGTAAAGCTGAGAACATGAGAAATAGTCTTCATCAGGGAAGAGTATATACCAAGTGGTCATCTTGAAAACATACATGAGTAACATTGTATAGACTGAGAAGGTTATATTTAGTAACACATACACACATATATACATGTATATTGCTGTAATAACAATGAAAAAGAGGTTTTTAGTTTGAAATAGCTAGGAAGGTGTGATGAGTATTGTTGGTTATCAACTTGACTATATCTAAAATGAACTACAATAAAGAACTAGAGGGCATACTTGTGATTTGGATTTTGAGGCAGGAAGACAACATGTCTTTGATCTGGATCTTGAAGGTGGAAATTACAGGCTTTTTGATTTGGATCTTGAGATATGAAGATACACCTTCTGCTGGAAGCAATGGATGACAATGGATGTCGCAAGGGTTCATTTTTTGCCTGCTTGCACTTGCCTTTGCTAGTACATCCATATTCCATCACTGGCATGGGAGCCTACTTATTCAGAATCCCAACATATACAGAAGACCAGTTGAGGACCAGACTTGTGGACTGCATGACTACTATATTCTTGGACTTTCTGTCCACAGCTTGCTATTGTTGGATTAGCTAGACTGCAGCCTGTGAGGCATTCCAATAAGTTCTCTTTCTCTCTCTCTCTCTCTCTCTCTCTCTCTCTCTCTCTCTCTCTCTCTCTCTCTGTGTGTGTGTGTGTGTGTAATTTATATGGAATATAGATGATAGATAGATAGATAGATAGATAGATAGATTCATTCATTCCATAAATTCTGTAACTCTAGAGAATCCTGACTAATATAAAAATATGAAAGGGTTTTGAGGGAAGGAAAAGAAGGAGAAATTGATGTAGTTATATTATAATCTCAAAAATAAAAGAAACTAGTTTTTAAACTTATATTTCTAGAAACTAATGGGTTCCACACATTGTATCAAAATACCAAGAAAAAAACTTACAATATAAATAAAAGGACAACACTCTATAGCAGCCACAAAGAACATGTCTAAGTACAGAGTCAGAGTCATCACCTGTGGTGAGCATCATATGCACTAGGCTAGATATCAGGCTGAGAGAAGCAAAATTATTGATGACTCTTGAGAGTCAGTGGAAAAGGGTGTGACCTTTTAGACTATAGCACTTGGGTTACTCAACAGTGGCAAATCTTAAGCAAGATAAAAGCAGAGGCTAATACATTTCCAAAGAAATGATCATCTAAAGAGTCTAATGGGGTACAAGTCAGTGGTAAAGCATTTGCATAGCCTCTGCAGACTCCTGGAGTCAATCCCAATGAAAATAAATTAATAGCATACAAGAAAATGGTCACTTCTTAAAGATCTCTCTTCTCTGAGAATTAGGAAACAATAGTTTAGTAACTCCAGTGCTCTTTGTAGGAAGGGAATAAAACAATGTAATAATAATCACTCACAGGGAAGAAAATGATATAGACTATAGCTTTTCAGGTTAGATAGGACAATCTAAGTCAGGATAGGTAGGATAATCAACCTAAGGCAGGTGTAATCTTAAGAAAATAAACAGTGCTAGGGAGAGTATTTCATTCTTTCATGTTTGAAGAGTAAGTACTACAAGAAAAACATTCTAGGTATAATCCTATCTATTCAATGTGTGTCTTAAAAATACTCTAAGGCCTCAGAACTGGAAGACATTCTTTAAAAAGAAGACTCTCTTAAGAATCCATCTTTCTATTCAGAATATGCGCAGTTAGTTTAGTTTATCCTCTTTATTTTTGTTTTTGTTGTAAGGTATTATGGCACTTCAGATTCAGATGCAAGCCTGGAAGATATGAGATTTATTTATTCTTGTCTTTTTACCTTTATTTATCATTTGTTTGTTTGTTAATGTACAGAGTCAGAGGATAAGACTCCAAATACCTTTAATTGCAAAGCTATCTCTCTAAACCCTCTTCTTGACAACTTTTAAAATCTGTCCAGTATGTATACTGATTTACTATAATAACTATTTAATTCTTGTGAATAATAAAGCCATGAAGAAACAGGTGGGAAGTACTGAAACTATTAGCATGTTATCCTCAGCAAACCACCATTATTTTTCTGTTGTTACTGTTAACCTCCACCCACTACTGGGTATGCCAGAAAGAACCCTTAATAAAGTGTAACAAAGTGAAAAGTCTGCAATACAAAGAAGCCAATGGAACCAGTAATGAAGCATTAATAATGATGGATTAGGATATTCACAGCAAAGAAGAAGATACTGTTTTTCAAAATCTCTGAAACTTTATACTAAAATACTTTGAGCACAACATGGATAATCTAAAACAGATAGAATGCAAAATCACAAAACATATATTTTAAGAAAAAGGCAGCCAGTGCTTCTTTTCAATATTTTTTTGAAATTAAAACACAATTACATAATTTCCTTCCTCTAACACTTCCCATGAACTCCTTGCTTTCTCATGAAATCATAGCCTCTGCTTATTTGTTATTTCATATACATAGTAATACTATATATATTACATATATATAGTAATAACAGTCTATATTCCTAAATATATAAATACAATATGCTCAGTGTGTATAACTGATGTTAGGCCCTGACATCACACACACACACATATATGTGTGTGTGTGTGTGTGTGTGTGTGTGTATGTATAATTTCACTCTGCATAATGTCAATAATGTATGTATATAGATAAATATAGATACAGATCACAGAAATTTATATATTTATTTAATTGTTTTGGTATATATTATATGAATATGTTTTCAAGGTTCAACCCTAAACATCCATTACTTCTAACCCTGATGCTAATCATGGAGGATGTTATCTGAAATTTTAAAAGGGGGATCTACCATTTGCAACAATACAAAGTACCCTGAAGGACTAAAAGACATTATACAGAGTGAAATAATTCAGACACAGAAAAAAATATACAGCTTATCTTACATATATATAGAACTGAAATTATTCCATAGCACAGAAGTAGAGAGTAGAACAGTTGTCAGAGACTGTGTGAAGAAGAAGTGGAACATGTTGGCCAGAGACTATCAAATTTTAGTTGATCACAGAAAGATCTTGATAGGAGTAATACTGTTTTTTATATGTATTTTACATTTAATATGAGGGTTGAATTTAATTCTTCTGACAAGAGAGAAGAGTGAGAGAAATCCTGTGAACTAGTTTAATTACAGCAATCATTTCATGTACATGAATTCACTATATATGAAAGCATTATTCATATATACAGATATAATTTCTTCTTCCATTTGAATTCATTAGGCTTGAAGAGAGAAGAGTTTCTCAGAATTTGGGAACAGAACAGGTATTATATGATCATGTTCTTGAATCATTAAAATCTGATAGTTTGTAAAATGAATGGACAGTTAAGTGTCTACTGGGTTCCAGGCACTGTCCTACAGATTTCCCAAACAAGTTAGTCTCTTGGGCTGTGTGGTTCTGAGTATGTTGTAATAAATATGTCTTTAAATTAAAAAATAATTTTATGCAATTATGAGTATAAAATAATAATGATGACAGTAAATACCTTGGAAGACATGGCCAGAAAATACTTCTTTAATTAGGGACATTGAAAAAAGACCTGAAAATTAGGGAGGTGGCAGCCAAGAAAATATCTGAAGCCAGAATGTTCTAATGCGAATAAAGAAAAAATATAAATCTGCAGGTGGGAACAAGCTTGGAATGTTTGCAACTAGGACTCAGGCCAGAATGGCTGATGCACAGAAGAAGTGATGAGAAAGGTCCTACAGGAATTCAATGTCAGGGAAAGGAGTAGAAATTTTTGTCCAACTACAGGCAAAACCACTGAAAATTTGACAGAAAAAATGATAGAATTGATGCTGTAAGAGCTACTGTGCCTGGCATATTAAGAAGAATGTATAAAGGGACAAGGAAAGATAGGGAAGATGCTTGATTCAGAACTGGTACTTGGTGTAAATCAGTGTAAACCCAAAGATTAGAGAATAGTGGTAGCCTTGGGGAAAAATAGCTCTGAGAAAAGGAAAAAGGCAGGCAGAATGGACATAATCCTGATCATTTGTGCGGTGTGTGTGTGTGTGTGTGTGTGTGTGTTCATGTGTGTGCGTTGCTTTTATAGGTTAAGAAATTGAGAGTGAAAGAAATTTAGTGATGTGCTCAACATGATTTCATGTGGTTATTTCATAAAACCTAGAGTGCCTACAGCAGTATCTAAGACCCAGTAGGCACTTACTATATACACATTTCACAAGATCTCAGGAGATTCAAGAACATGGTCATATCATACCTGTCTTATTCTGAGAACCTTTTCCTTCTACAAGCTTAATGAATTAAAATGGAAAAAAATTATATACATAATATATAAAATATATATTATATTATAAATATGTTATATATAATATATATATGAATGTTTTCATGTGTGTCATCAAATAGTTTCAAGTAATAATATTAAAGGAAGTGTTTGTCCAAGAATCAAATAATAATCCTCAAAACATTTCCTTTTTTTCAACTTTCAGAACTTCCCTGTGCAAATTCTTTCCTTTTATTGTCAAACTAACCTCTGTCTATGACCTTGAGACCCTTGCAGAACAGGACAGCAGCCGTGAGAGCTTTGGAAGGTTTAGAAATGCAAAGAATCGTTACTTGCGACATGGACAGAAAGATACAGATCACATAATTCGATATGTTTATTTAATCATTTTGCTTCGTTGAGGTTGTAGATTTTCCCATAGTACATATTTTACTTTTATGCTAAATAAATGGAAATACTATACATCTTAATCATAGAGAAACAGTTCCTGATAGAGCTGCAAAACAATTTCTTCTGCTAGGTATCAGACAGTGACTAAGCAATGTGTTAATGTGACTTCTCTACTAACAAATCTAGCTGGAGATCATTTTGCTAGATAGTATTTTCTTTTGACTGAAAGACAAGATGATAAAGAAAATGAACATTACTATCTCACTGATTTTTTCGTGGTATTCTGGAACATAATTCCAAAAGGTGCTGGGTTCCTTCGGAGATTTACATTTAACATCTGGTCTTCTTCGTCACCACTGTAATTACCATCACACTACTAACTTTTTTAGGCTGATAACATGAGTCCAAGATGCAAGCTAAAAAACGAATGACTGAGTCTTGAATTTCAAACATTACCAAACTTTATCAATAACCTTGTTAATAAGGAAGTACCCTTGCCCCTGGGGGATTGTCTTCCTCAGCTGGCTATCTGTTGCTAAGCTTATGAAGGCCTTTTACTTCTCAGGATTTTACAGGTAACATATTGGCACATACCTAAGATGTCAAGGAGAGAGTTACCTTTATCTCCATAATCCATAGGTTTCATAATCAATGCACTTCAGTATTCCAGTGTGGGTGCTTTACCATTATAATAAAGAAAACACTATAGACAAAATATAGTAGAGAAAACAGAAGTATAAGCTTGAAGCTCTGATTTTTAGTCTCGATTTGACCATAATTTAGTAAACAAGATGAATCACTCATTTAAAATCCTCGTGCTTCAGTGGCTGCATCTGGAATGGAATTATTAAAACTGTCCAGTTGCCACAGAAATGCTGTAAAAAGATAACAAGCTGAAGTTTGGCCACTGTTGAGACTGCCCACTTAAAAAATGCTTTGAAGCATTTATAGTGCAGACTTCTCATTTTGGCCAAGATTCATCTTCATTCATCAGGCCCAAGAGAAGAGTAACAACATAACTATCAGAAATTTTGAGTTTTCAATAAACACCCAGGCGACTGTGATTCAATTTATCTGAGGACCTCATCTTGATTAGCTAGGCTAACACAGTCTAGACCCACACCCAATTATTTCCTCCTGCAGCTTTGTGCATCATTAAAGAGCACAGAAGTTACAAGCAGATAAAAAACTTGTCGATACAGTGGGGAGAGGGATAGAAGAGGAAGGGGAAGGAGGGAGAAACAGAACACTAGGGTTTGTCTCATTCAATTTATAAGAACAAACCTCCAGCAAGCTAAAGGTCTTCTCTGGTACTGTTTTAATATATGACATTCCATACAGCACAAATACTTTATTTTCAATTTCTGAGAGATGATTGATTCAAGCTTAGAATGTATTTCATAATAATGAAACCATTAGCCCCGATATTACATCTGTACATGGCAAATTTAGCATTCTCACTCTTCTAGATTCTTCCTAAAGATTTTCCCACCTCTCTTTAGAAAACCTGTGATACTTGTGCTCCTCCCTCAGCATTTATTAACAATCGGTAAAATTCTATACAAATATTTTATACCATAACTATAAATTGTGGGCAAATAGCAATACCTTTTTGCAGATAGCAAGAATTCCTAAAGTTGCCTCTGCACTGAGATTTTATCTCAGTTGTATTAAGGTAATTATATGTATTTCAAATTATGTAATTGAACATTTAATATCTGTAAAACTAATGAGGTTTCAAGATACTAGAAATGATCAGGTTTTGCTTGAAATCCAACCGGTCTCGCTTTAGGAGCTGTGCTTATCCCTTTATAAGAACTAGGAATGCTAAGGGATGGAGGGATGCATAAAAGCTGATAAATCCCTTCATGAAGGTCCATAAACAGAAGCTATCAAAGGATCATGAGGCTATTAATACTGCCATGGCTTCTTATTGCTCCTGAATGGGGCACAGTGCATTTCAAAACTTTCCTGGGTACACATAGTTTGTTTTCTTAGTTGAAAATTACCAAAGATAAATGACACATACTTTATGAGAATTAATTAAAAAGTATTTTTCATGTGAATCTTCTTAAAGACTAAAATTCCTGAACCCTATTCTATATAGAAAAGAACAGAGCAAAGGACTGTATCTCTTAGTATTTCAGTAAGACGTTTGTCAGATTTCAGTTAAGATTCTAACAGCTGACTCTACATTGATTCAGTGAAGTAGTACTTGTTTAAAATGAGAAAGATGAAATACAGGAGAAATAGAAATTTGTATAAAAAATAAAAGAAAATGCATAGGCTTTTCAATGAGTATTTTAAATGGCTAGTTTTCTTTCCTAGGAATGAAATCCTTTCGAAAATACTGAAATCATTCCATTGGCCATGGTTTCTCAACCTGAGCTGAGACCCTTTCACAGGGTTCATGTATCAGATATCCTGTATATTAGGTATTTTCATTACAATTCATAACAGTAGCAAAATTACAGTTAAGAAGGAACATTGAAAATAATTTTATGGTTAGTGTCAGCATAACATGAGGACCTGTATTAAAAAGTCGCAGCATTAGGATGGTTGAGAACCACTGCCATAGGCAGAAGGACCACCATGATCCTAGGAGATGTGAGTCAGTGGACACGTCTACAGACTTGGGTACATTAAATCCAATGTCACACGACATACTCTCATTGATACAGATAGGGGGAAGTGTGTAGAGAGTCCCACTGCTGGATTAAACCTTAATTATAGAGTCAATAATTCAACTTGAAGAAAATGTTAAATTACCACAGTGGATTTTCCATGTGTTGAAAAAAATTAACAGAGATTAAACAATGAAAATGCAAGCACTACTTTTAGGAGAAAGAGATATTTACACCTTTCCCCAAATTTTATGGTTATAGCTCTCAATTACTTTATTGGATATGACAATATACAGATTAATTTTGTGTGTTTAATTTTTATTTTTTAACTTATTTCCATTTTATTTAGGGGGTATGCTATATGTGTATGTGTGTGTGTGTTTGTGTGTATGCTGAATATTGTGTTGTAGAAGAGGCATGTGGTCCATACACATGAATGTACAACATTCTTATGTGAGTGTGTCAAGGTCAGAGCAGGACTTGGATATCTTCCTCTGTTGCTGTACACCTGTTTTTACTTGAGACAGGATCTGTCTCCAAATGAGAAGCTGGTCAGTTTGGCTAAGGTGGCTAGCCAGGAATACCTTGGGAGTCTGCCTGTTTCTGCATCCCAACACTAAGGTTACAGGCATGTGTAGCCATCCTTGACTTTTTACAAGGATGCTGAGTATTCAAACGTGCCTCTTTACTCTCTGAGCCATCTTCCTATACTTGTTTGTTTGTTGCAGGTTTAACTAAGTACCCCTGACTGGCTAGAACTGGCATTATAAACCAAACTGGCTTTGAATTTATGGCAATCCTCCTGCTTTTGCCTCCTCAGTACTGAGATTAGAGGTGTGGTCATTTTGTTTTGTTTATTGGTTGGTTGATTAGTTGGTTGGTTGTTTTTTTGAGACAAGGTTTCTCTGTGTAGCCTTGGCTGTCCTGGACTTTGCGCTGTAGGCCAGGCTGGCTTCAAACTCAGATCTGCCTGCCTCTGCTGCCAAAATTCTAGGATTAAAGGCATGCATCACCACTGCCTGGCTTATTTTGTTATCATAAGACAAATATCTAATAGAAATGCATATTTTCTGTTGTATTTTAAATCTAGTGTCTAGCTATGTATTCCTTTTTGTGAAACATTCTTTAAAACATGTTGACAGAATAATTAGAATAATAATCACATAGACTATTATTCCTTATACTTCGCTCGGCCTTTTGTATTGTTCCCTGATTTTTTAAAAAATCACAATATATTTTTACTAGCTTTCTAGATTTCAATTTTAGGGATTAATCCAGGTCATATTCAACAACATCATTACATTAAAAAAAAAAAAAACATTACATAACACAGCATCCTAAATCATAATCTTCCTGCCATTCACCCTGACAGGAGATGCAATACAATGAAGCTGAACTTCACAACCTGAAAGGTGTTGGGACCAGATTGGAAAGCTTCTTGTCCCTTGCTGTGGCTTGAGTTTGCTTGTCTAGGACAAGGAAAATTTTTTTAAAGTGAAAATTGGTTCATTTTACGATAGATACAAGAATGAGAAAAACACCAACAAGAGGGCACAATTTGACAGTCATATGTACCATCCAAATAGCATCTTGTAAAATGGACTAAGCCTGATTTGTGTTGGCATAGCATCTTCCCTGTTGTAGAAAACAACCACAAGTTGATTACATTAATAGATGGCATTTATTGATTCTTTTCCAGTCCTGAAATCGTTTGGATGATAAAAGTATTACTTAAATTTTCCTAAAATGTGGAATGTAATTTACTATGCAAGAAGTTAACTACAGATGCTCTTAAAACTAAAAAAATGAGATCTAGGTTCATGGGTAAAGGACTTTTCCTTGCACAGAGCCCTGGGCTTGGTCCCAGCATAAATAAATAAATGAGCAAATGAATAAATGAGTATCAATTATTAAATCCCAACTTGTTTTAAGTAAAAACAGAAAAGCTGAAGCTAAGACATTTCTTTTAATTTTGTCTAATTGAATTCTTCCCATTTTCAATGAGTCTTCTCTCTGTCTTGTACATTAATCAATACATTTGCACAAAGCCCTTGTTAGGTGTCATCTTTTCTACTCTACTTCCTCCAATGAAGTATTAATTCCCTTTTGTATTTTTCAATCTATAAATAACATCTCTCTGTGTATGGTAAGATCATACTTCCAATCTCCTTTTGTGTCTTCACACTGTCTATCTCATTTTTCACATAAATCATGTATAATGTTATAAAAAGAATTTCAGAGCAAGAATCATGTTAATCAAGGTAACCCAGATCAGAAAGACTTTTTCATCGATGGGTCCTAGTCTCTAACCATTAACTGTATCTGTATGGAGTAAATGTAAGTAAAAGCAAGGGAATCCAAAAGGCTACAGACTTTACAGTGTGCTCTGTTTTCAAAGAAGTTGGGAGGACAAAAGAACAAAGTAGAATACTTAGCATATGTTAGTATACAGAGAGATGAGGAGGTGGTACAAGAATTGTCCAAAATGAGTTCCATATTCTCCCTCACTCCCTATCAAATTTATGCCCCCTTCTTCTTCAGTTATTACTATCTTACACACACATGAGTATGTATGTATACACACACAACTTGATGACTCCATTGTAGTGTTGCCCATATGAATACATGTCTTTTAAATAATATTTTTATTCTGTGAACGTTTCATACATTAATATATTGATCATACTCACCAAGCACTACCTTCTTCCAGCCTTCCCTAGTGCTCCCTTGATTATCTTCCAGAGACTTTCCTGACTTATTTTAGTTTGTTATATATAATTAGTTCCATATTTAATATATTTAATATATATAGTTATATATATAGTTATATCTAATCAGTTCTGCCCATATTCACATAGATATGTGCATATCATTCACTGAGGAATAAGCAACCTGTCGAAAGCCACATCACAAAAGGAGAACAACTCTCACTGCTTCAGCAAACATCAACTTTCAGCTTTTCTGAAAGATGTGGAGCCTTGGAAGCCCCTACCCCATCCAAAGAGCATCGTTTAATATACGGTTTAGACCTGTAGACTATCAACATTTCAAAGCAATCCTAAGCACTGAGGGAGTAAAATGAATGATGAAAAAAGGCAAACAAATCAACCCTCCATTATTTGGGGATTAAGCAATCAACCCATACATGTTTGCAAATATCTCCTGGCTAATGCTATTAGGATGTTTGGGTAAGCAATGATCTTACACATGACAACACAACCAAAGCAAAATGCATGTTTTTAGTACAATAATCAAAGTAGTCAACAAGCAGAGAAGATAATAAATCTCTGTGAAGGTTGGGTTTTTCTTGGGTGAGGTGAACTTCAGGGTCAGGTTTCAACCCTGAGCTATGGAATTCAGATGGCAGACATCCCAACACTGACTGTGAGGATGTGCCCTGGCTCGCCTCATCTACACAAATCAAAGACAAGCAGTCTAACATCCTTCAGCTGATTTTTATGGAAAATAATTCTATAGGAGATTAATGCCGTTTCTTAAATTACAAAATAGATAAATCTCCTGGGAATGCTTACAGATACCGACGTTTGTGTCATACTCTTAACGGCCAGTCATATCCAGAGAGGAGCTAGAAAGGGAAAATGAGTGGATATGATCACAGTTCATTGTGTGTACTTTTAAAATTATCAAATAGTAACCTAATGGGGAAAACTGAACTACATACTCACTTTAGTATATGTCTACCAACAAGAAAACAGATAACACATGAGGTGTTGTCATGTACTGACTACACAGAAAAGGTTGACAGTGTGCAGCCCAAATTCATCGTCTCTCTTCACAGTCTCTTAATATATATTTACTCCCATAGCTATCACCCAGAACCGTGTCCAGAGACTGTCCTGGAGGCTACTGACACCTACTCTGTCTATAGGCAAAAGAATCTGGGAAGCAACTTGAAATTTACATCAAACTAAGCACAGGCTTTGACCAGAGACTAGCAGAATCAGGAGTATAAAGATTTCCAGCTCTGCCTCAAGACAACTCTGAGTGGAAATACAGAAAGGAGAATGCAGGGAATAACAGAGAGCATTGAACGAGGAAGTCTGGGCTGGGATTCAATTGTATTAGAGATAGCTCAGGGGTGTGTGTGCATGTGTGTGTGTGCGTGTGTGTGTGTACATATGTGTATGTATGTGTGTGTGCATATATGTGTGTGCATGTGTGTGTATATGTGTGTGTGTGTGCATATGTGTGTGTGTTCGTATGTATGTGTGTGTGTGTGTGTGTGTATATGTATTAGAGATAGTCTGGGTGTGTGTGTGTGCATATGTATGTGTGTATGTGTATTTGTGTATATGTATTTGTATATGTATGTACATGTATGTGTATATGTGTATGTGTGTGTGTGCCCTTGCCAATTAATGGATATGAGAGAACCAGAGGTTGATGTCACATGTCTTCTTCTAACAGTCTCTATTTATCTTTTGAAACAAAGTTGGAATCTGTAGTTCATCACTTTTGTTAAACCGCCTGGCCTATGAGCCACCGGACTCTGCCTACATGCACTGTCTAGCACTGGGATTATAGGCACAAAACCACACCATGCTTTTACTTGGACACTGAGGTTCAAATTTAGGATTTTCTGTTTGCACAGCAAGCACTTTACCCACAGAATCATTTCCCTCACCCAGGAATACGATGCTTTAAACCAGGTTTTAAAAAACCAGGTAATTGTAGTTTTATATATGATTTTTACTTGAAGTGTTTTAAATCTATTTCTTAATTTATTAACTTAGGGGTGTGTGTGTGTGTTCTGTAGACGTGACTGCATGTATGTGTACAGATGTACTGATCCTACATGCCAGGTGGAGCATAAGGGGTGGTATCTTCCTCAGTTATCTCTTCATCTTAATTTGGAGCAGGATCTCTCACTGAACACCATGCTATGCTCACTATTTTGTTTGGATTAGCTGACTGGTGAACCCCTGGAATCCACCAGAAGCAGAGTCCTGGTCAGCTTTTATGTGGGTAGAGAATTTGTATCAGGATGCCTATGTTTGTTCTCTGAATGAGCCTTGAATCTTCCTTCCCTTCATCCCTGGTCGGCAAGCAGCTCTAACTAACAGATATTTCCACTCTACCTGATTCTGTGTATCTGAGTGACTGAATGTTGTTGCTTATAAGACAAAACTCGACCAATAGAATTCTCTGCAAACTTTGAAAATAGGATTTATTTGGGAAAGATTCTCTGTGTTGTTAGTTCCTTCCCGATGCTGGTTTGCTAAGAGCACCTTACAAAGCAACACAACATGGGTGGCTTAACTATCAGAGCTGATTGTCTCATAACTCTTGATGGTAAGAATCTGAGATCAGGTGTGGTTCATTCTAAAGGTTGTGAGGGATAATCTTCCCCTTGTCTCTCTGCTAGGCACTGTGGTTTGTTGACCACCTTTGTTAGGTTTTGACTGTAAAAGCATTACCTCTGTTTGTACCTTTCTATGCATGGGGTATTTTCCTGTGTGCATATCTGTCAGTATTCCCCTCTTCATAAAGACTGGATTAGGGTCATATCCTACTCTGATGTGAACTCATTTTAATTAATCAGATCTACCTATTTCCTAGAAAAATCATATTCTGACATACTGGGCATAAGGTTTTCAATATGGAAATTGAAAAGAGACACCAATTAAAGACACAACAAGCCATTATGTCTAATAGCAGATTGTCTTTTCTTGATCTATCAACCCTCTTTAGTCTCTCTCTCTCTTTCTCTCTCTCTCTCTCTCTCTCTCTCTCTCAGGGGGATTGTATGTGGGTGTTTGTGTGAGCTTATGTCTGCATATGTTTACTTGTATATGTTTGTGTATATGTATGTTTCCCAATAAATCTTCCTAGTACTCAATCTATATAACTTGAAGACCCTTGAAGTCATTTTCTAACAGGAGTCATTTTGTTTTGTTTTATTTTGCATTAGCTCCTGTGTTATTGTCATGTGCAATATCCCAAGTGCTTTTTTTCTATACTCTGACCTACCTCTTTTTATTGAACTGAAGGACATTATTTCCCACACGTTGGAGCCTTGGAATTCTATCATAATAGTTTCCCTAATGGGTTCTTCCGACTTACAAACACCAGGTTTATTTTGGCTTGCATATGAAGTTTGATTGCTTGCATTCATAATTGAGTTCCCCCTTTGCTATATTAATCAGAACCATCATATTTCGAGATGATAATTAGTTGGCAAGCTGTGTCAAACATTTATGAAGTTATTTATAGATAGCATCCCCCTTCTTTCCTCATGGTAACATTGTTTGATAAATCAAAGAACTATAAAAGTGACAAACTTCACAGGCTAAAATCTCTGACTCTTGCTGGAAGTGTGGCTTTCATAAACACCCATAGTGTCTGTAGGTTAATCACACTGCTGCTCCATAGTTTGACTCTTACATTTTTATATGACTTTACAGATATTATATATTCAAACATTTAAAGGTGTTGGGTTGCATATTTTGAAGTTATTTTATATATTACCTCAGAAGAGGCATTGCTAAAAATAAATAGACATAACATTTCTTGTTTTCCATTTACACTTTCTTTTGAACTATAGAAAAACAAATTTATCATGCAACACATTTGAACAGTTTCAAATCTAAGCCCCTATCTATAAATATATGTATGGAAAGTTGTAACTGATACATCTCTTTTTTGGACAGATTTGCTGAAAGCATTGTTTTTAGATAATCAAAAAAATTGAAAACCACACAGCCAGAGCTTTCAAGTTTCATTATCATCATTATTATCATGTCAAGAGGTGCAGGCCAGAGGAAAAGCTAGAATTTTACCTGTACAATACTATCCACCTCCTATAAGACAGAGTTGTTCTTGGTTTTGTGTTCACCACTTAGTCTAGACGGGCTGGCAGCAAGTCCCAGGATCTTCCCATATCCACCTCCCCACTGCTAGGATTAAAGAAAGGCTGATTACCTGTGGTCATTTTTCCATGGGCTCTGGAAATTGAATTCAGGTCATCATTCTTGCATAACAAGTACTATGCCAACCGATGTACTTCCCTGGTGCCCTGGTTACCTTTAAAATACTTTCTCCAACAATTGGTAGAGGTGGGAGAAAGAAACAGGCAACATAAGAGGGAAGGTGCCTTCTGTGGTGAGTAGCTTGGGAAAGTTCTCAGGTAACAGAACAAACGAGGCATTGCAAAGCCTGTGGATCAATATTTTTTAAAAAGTCAAATTCATACTTTCTTGTGTTTACTCTTTGTCATGGTACAAACCACAGACCCAATTACCCTTGTTAAAAGCCACCTATATTCAAGTCTGTTGACACTTAGAGATCATCTTTGGACCAAACAAAGCAGGATATTAATTCTGTTTTGGAAGCTTATCCATACTCTGAAACCATAATAGCTCATGATAGTCTTTTTTGCTGTGTAGATGAAGCCACCAGAACCTTTGAGGTACCTCATGTGTGCACATCCCTCAAACAAATAGCAAATAAGTGAATATATAAATATTTATGTATAAAACCCTCATAAAAGTTGTTCATAAAATCTTTCAATTTCCAAATAACCACTTGTACTGGCTGGTTTTGTGTCAACTTGACACAAGCTGGAGTTATCACAGAGAAAGGAGTTTCAGTTGAGAAAATGCCTCCATGAGATCCAGCTGTAAGGCATTTTCTCAATTAGTGATCAAGGGGGGAGGGCCCCTTGTGGGTGGTACCACCTGTGGGCTGATAGTCTTGGGCTCTATAAGAAAGCCAGCCAGGAGAAGCAAGCCGGTAAGCAGCATTCCTCCATGGCCTCTGCATCAGCTCCTGATCCCTGACCTGCTTGAGTTCCAGTCCTGACTTCCTTTCGTGATGAACAGCAGCATGGAACTGTAAGCTCAGTAAGCCCTTTCCTTCCCAACTTACATCTCAGTCATGATGTTTGTGCAGGAATAGAAACCCTGACTAAGACACCATTCAAAGAAATTTTTGTTTGTTTGTTTGTTTGAAAAGTCTTGCCTGGGTGGAAGGGGAGTGAGGAGCCACCTAAGGCCATTCCAATCCAAGATACTGTGACTCTGTGTTCCAGTCAGTCTGGAATCCTTAGATTCACCACTAGAGTTCAATGAAACAGTTTTAGAAGTTGGGATGTGTCTGTCTGGTAACTGCATCCATCCAGCCCAGTTATGGGAAAAGAGTAAAAGCTAAAACATTTCCAAATAGTTTAACTTACCCACACTTCTTGACCACCACCAATTACGCCACTTGCAGCCCATTTTTAATACCCATTATTCTGTTTAACAATCTACTATTTTAAATAAAATGCCTTCCTTCACATATATTATGCTAATCCTTTATCACTCTGGCATTGACCTAGTATAAAGGCCTCAGTCAGGTGTCGGACACTTCTCCTGAATCCTGAACTTCCTGGGAGAATACTACCCAAGCTGCTTCTGAGTAACTCATTTGTCACTCCTATGTTAGCATATATACAGTGTACTTGGATTAGTTACTTTTCTATTGCTGCGATAAAGCACCATGACTGAAGTAACTTACACAAGAAAGAGTTTAATTGGGCTTAAGACCTAGGGGATTAGAGTCCATGATAGGAGTGAAGACATGGCAGCAGGAACAGCTGAGAACCTCATAGAACAATAAGCAGAAGAAACCTCGAAGCCCACTCCCAGTGGCATACCTCCTCCACCAAGGCCACACCTCCTAATCCTTATAAGCCAGTTCCACTAAGTGGAGACAAAGTGTTCAAGCATTCCAGCCTATGGGGCCATTCTCATTCAAACCACTACTTACCCTAAAGACACAGTCAGTAAACTATAGACACCACAGCATTTTAGCAATTCTCTAAGCTATTACAATCTTCTGTGGTTTTCATCAGGCTATTGCCTGTCTCCTTTTTTGTTTTTACTTCTTTTATAATTCTAGTTAATGGAAATATGCAATCATATGTGGGCTATCTTTATTTATAGTTTGTAGGTCATTTTATCTCTGATTAGTCATCTTGTGACACTCAGGAAATGAATATTTCCTATTGCCAACTAAAGTAATGTGTACTTTCTTTAAAAACAGACTCTACAATACTTTCTTGGGAATACTCTGACATAAATTTAATGATGTAGATCCCTGAGAACTACTTGTGAGACTGGTCTACAGCCTGAAGCTTTAGCAAATGGCTGAATCCCACTATTCATAAGCCCTCTAAGTCTGAAGCCACGTTCTACTTTATATGTTCCAGTTAAATGGTAGTATCCTTGTGAAATGGGAACTGTGCAAGTTGGCTTTATTCACTATGTTCACTTAGAGCATCTACTTGGAAGTACACTGGGCAATTTCATAAATATTCAGTAATGGCAGAGCAAATTCTCAATTATTCAGATGTGAATTATCTAGCTGATAGAGTATCCAGATCTCAGGTTCTCCTGCCTTTTTAAAATCTAACTGCCTGTTTCTCTGGAGGACAAATAACCCATCTTTTGAAGCTTGTTAGCAAATCTAATGACATAGTAAACCATGATTTGCAGATTATCTGTGCAATATTCTACCAAAAGAACTATCTCTCTTATGTACAATAAAGGAGCGTTAGCTGTAATATCTATCAATCACACAAGGTCAGAAAAGTCTGACATTATCTGCATGCTGGAAAATAAAATACTTCACAATTAGCTCTGTAACTGCCAATGAATATTGCTAAATATGCAGTTACAAAGACAATACACATAAATAATTGTGAGACTAAACAATTGTTTCTGGCAAGGGTTTAAGAATAGCATTCCTATTCTCATCCAAATTTGCAAAGAAATCAAATTAAAAGTACAGAGACAACCCTTTCATCTCAGACACATCTGCAGAAATTCAGAGGGAGAAAGTATCTAAGCCATCTGCACCTATGTAAATAGGACCTAACCCACTTTCCACTTTTCCCATCTCTAAATCCAGGCTAACTTCTCAGCTTTACACAAGCAAGGTTGTTTACTCAATACATGCATGGGTACAGCTGCAAGTCTCTGGTCATACAACATTCAGGACACAGATGATGCACCCTCAGCAATTTATGAAAAAGACTTAAAGGCTCATAAGATGTTCAAATAGAAACACCAAACTCTGAACTGAATGATGTCTAAAATCTTAATGAATGGTTTCGCATTGTAATAGCACTCTTCCTGATCTCTTCTCTAGTCGCAGAAGTTATTCTGAAACCAACAATATCAATACACACTTTTATTTATATATTTTAAACAGATACTATAATGA
This sequence comes from Rhynchomys soricoides, assembly GCA_019843965.1. Classification (NCBI taxonomy): domain Eukaryota; kingdom Metazoa; phylum Chordata; class Mammalia; order Rodentia; family Muridae; genus Rhynchomys; species Rhynchomys soricoides. Next base: position 552,132 of record JADRCH010000150.1, on the reverse strand, counting down.
TCCTTTTGACTTTATGTTTTTACTTGACTATTGCTGTTTGTCAGGACTTCTATACCTTCCACAAAAGAGAATTTCAAATATCAGATCTGGGGGCTGTGAGAAGGCAAAATATCTTCTAGAAGATCTATAATTAGTTTCTTTCAAAGATCCTTGATGGCCTCTCATTGGTGCCCACCCAGATACTGACCATACATCTTGTGTGTCCCTCTCAGAGTCAGCATTTTCCCACTTGTGAATACTAATAGCACTGGGTAGACTGTTCTAAATTTAACCCATCTGTATCATAGCCGCCTTTGAGCACACAGCTGGCTGAGACAAACAGACTGGGATTAGCAAATGCACAAATAGCCCCCATACAATCACCATTTTCCTCTTCCCTTGGTCTTTCTTTTATTCAATTCTATCATCCCAGAAGGACTATGCAACTTTATGAGTTGGAGGTAGAATAAAAGATTTAAAGAACACATAGATTCTGTGCTATGGTTACATAGCAATTGAATGAGACAAATTCTTTTCACCCAGTCACTATAATGATTTCTAATCAAGCCTGATTTGTTTTTTTCTGATTGCAAAGGACTGTATGAGAGTTGTGTGCTAGAAAATACAGGTTTGAGCTTATAACAGCATATTCAGTAGAATTATGCAAGTGGCATAGTAAGTGACAGAAATAAAATATAATACCTTTGACTTAAGCATTGCCTTATTACTCTTTAATAATAATAATATTTAATATTTTTAGTATCCTTTTGCTGTAATCTTGGTATTGTGTTATGGAAGATAGTACTTTATGATGAAACCTTTGCTCCACAAGAACTCTGAAAAAAGTAATTTAAGGATTTTTTTAATCACTTCTATTCATACAAGAATTGCTAAGCAATTGTTGCTGTAGACAAGGGGAGGAGATATAATCCCAGTATAGATGTTTCATTGTCAAATGTAAAAAGAGAGCAGAACTAGAAGCTGTGACTTCTGATCATTTTCTACCTAACAAGCTTGACTCCCTTCCCTATGCAGCCCACAAAGCTGTTTAGATTCTCATTTCTGTTCAATTCTTTTGGCTGCCCCACTGTGGCTGCTGAGAAGGTGATTTAGGATGTACTGTGCTCTGCTGGATTATGCCGTCCATCACCGCTCCTGAAAGGATGAGCACTTGGTGCTTTCCGAGTGAAAAGTGGAAAAGTTTGAAAGAATCTAGTTAAATCACAATTAAATTTAGATCCAAAATTGTGTTGTTCCTTTCCTAGCTAAAGGGACTAAATTATACAATAAATTGTCTTTTTCAATTCCAATTTCGAGATCTGCTTCTTACCTATTAAATCACTCCAAGTGCTTTTGCAGGTCTACCAAATAACATTCCAACTTCCAGCCCTGCAGAATAACACCATCTCCCATCTACCTGTGCCTCTGCATGATAGCCCTATGCTTATCTCCCACTCTGTTTCTTTACATAGTTTTACTCTGACTAGTTGCTTGCCTAAACTATTATTTCTGAAAACTAAATGCTTTTGTTGGCTTTAAAGAGTAGAGATCCATCCACTATAATTTTTTTCTAATTATTATGGGGAACAGGAGAAAGAGAAATTAGGGGTAAAGATATAAAGATGGCCCAGTTCATAAAAACAGCAGTAATGCTCACACAGAAGAAAATAAAGGAAGTGCATGCCAGCCATGGTAGAACATCTTAAAGTTCCTGCCTATGGCCTTTGAGCTTAAAAACAAATTCAAAATAGCAAGGATTTGCTCATATGCAGAGTATAGGTTTAGAAATAAAGGAATGAAAGCAGATAAGGGAATACTGGGGAAGAGGGAAGAAAACAGAGAGCGGAGGAAATTACAGTGAAGGCTGGGGAATATGACCAAACCGTATGCATCTATGCAATGTCACAATAAAATCCACTATTCTGTGGCATATATTAATAAATTTTTTAAATAAAAGAAATAAAGAGAAACAGAGAAAGGAGATATGGAATGAGCAGAGAGACTTTTGAATGTGGAAAAGAGTCTTCTTTGAGACATAGAGAGATTTTGTTGATACTGTTTTATATTAATGATTTCTTAGTATTACATGAGGACAGAAGCTTCTTGTTCTAAAAAAAAAAAAAATAACTTAACTACTTGGTTTTCATCAAAATTCGTTTTGTTAAGTAGAATCAAAATCTCACCTTTGGGGTTAGAGGGTGGAACAGTTTGATGATAGAACTCCTGCTTAGATGCACAGGTCTTTAGATTAATTCAATGACCAACACTACAACAGGACACGAGAAGCTACATTGCTCCACATCTATCAATTCACAACATTCCTCAAAAGACCAGTCATTAACAAAACCCTGTAGAGAATCATCCTTTTAAATGAAAAGGCCTCTTTAAGATATAATTACCCCACTTCCTTTTTTAAAGTCAGAAGTGGGTATGTAGGATTTGCAAAAATCTATTTCTGAGATTTCATTAACTTCATTGTGGAAAAGACGTAAAGAAAAGAAACATAGGGGCTGGAGAGACAACTCAGAGGTTAAGAGTATAGCAGTTCTTCCAAAGGACTGGGGTTTGATTCCCAGCACCCAATGGCAGCTCACAACTGCCTAACTTAGGATTGCCTAAGGGAAATCCCTTAGGCAAGGTAAGGATGCCCTCTACCAGCCTTTACAAGCACAAGGAATGCATAGTATGCAGACTTACATGCAGGCAAACTACCCATACACATAAAAAATAAAAGATTTTTTTTTCTAAAATAAAGAAGGCCTAGAGACAAGAAGAGTAGAAGAATGAAGATTAAGAAAAAGCAGATGTTGGCCAGGAAGAGGAATCCCATGAATGTTTTAGCAAATTCCAGATAATCATAGTAGGTGGCTAAATCATTGCTTTGAATAAATAAATCCTCATCCACTTTTCACTGATGAAAGATGAGCTGGGTTAGTAGCTATTGGACTGTGAGACTCCTTTGCAATTTTTCAACCAAGTGTTTCAATTTCTTGGCAGCATCCTAACTTAACATAGTAAAAGAAAACCAGAAGGATCTGGTGGTGGCTGGGGAGGCAGCTCAGCTTCAAAGGGCCTGCTGCATAAGCTTGAGAGCCTGAGTTCCCTCATCAACAAGACATAGCATCTGGGTGTGGTGGCTGATTCTGGTACTCACCATCATTGAGAAGCCATTTGTTTATATTATATGTGCTGCCCCCTTCCCAGCACCCCCTCCCAGAGTTCCCCCACACTGTACCTTCTCCCCTTTGCCTCTTCGAGGCTGCTCCCCAAGGCATTCCCCTTCTCTGGGGCATCAAGCCTCTATATAGGACTAGGGTCATCCTCTCCCACTGGGGCCAGACAAGGCAGTCAATCCTCTGCTACATATGTGCTAGGAGCCTCCTACTAGCCCACGTATGTACTTTGGTTGGTGGCTCAGTCTCTGGGAGCTCCCATGAGTCGGGTTAGTTGACATGGTTGGTCTTCCTATGGGTTTGCAATCCCCTTCAGCTCCTTCAATTCCTCCCCTAGCTATTCCATAGGGGTTCCCCACCTCAGTACAATGGTTGACATTAAGTATCTGCATCTGTCTCAGAAAGCTGCTGGTAGAGCCTCTCAGAGGCTATGATATGCTCCTATCTGCAAATCAAAATGACCCTGAGATTCCATCTTATACCAAACAGGAAGGCTAAGATCAAAAACTCAAATTCAACACATACTGTTGAATATGTGGAGGAAGAGGAATACTCCTCAACTGCTGGTGGTATTGCAAACTGATACAACCACTCTGGAAAACAATCTGGAAGTTCCTCATGGGTCTTTCTAAAGAGACAGCCGAACTAAATCAGCAAGTCATGGTGCCATTGAGAGACCCTGACTCAAATAACAAAAGGTTAATGGCATCTAAGGAAAGACATCCAAAGCTGACTTCTAGCTTCTATACAAGCATGTACATATGTAAACACACATCCAAACACATTCACAATGAACACACATACACACACACATACACACACAAACATCAGGTAATGAGTCAAATTTAAGGACAGGCTCATAGGCTCATTTCAAGTGGAACTTAAGCCTAGAGAAGGTCCCCTAAATCAGGGTGAACCTTACTACACAATTGTCTATAAAATGGACTGCATTCACTCACAAGCTAATCTCTGTATGACTTGTTTCCTCAGGATTTAGTGTAATTTGTTAATGCAATTCTGGAGCAAAGATCTGATGTGCCAGCATTGCCAGCCAAGTCCAAGTACTAACCTGACATGGATCTAACTGGTCTAATAAAAACTGATTTCTATAATGGGTATAAAGTATATCTTTCTTTACCATTAATAAGAAAATATTTCAGGAGCTGGAGAGATGGCTCAGTGGTTGAGAGCACTGATTGCTCTTCTAGAGGACCTGGTCTCAATTCCCAGCACTCGTATGGCAGCTCACAAATGTCTGTGAGTGGAAAGTAGAAGAAACCTAGAGTGTGGGAATATACAAAAAGAAAAATCAAAACCTAGATGACTAAATAGTAACACATCACCTTAGAAATTATATTGATATGGATGGTGATACAAGCATCTAAACAGTACAGTGTTTCTTTTCTAAGTATCTGAAGCTACATCTCAACCAAGTATACATTGTCTCAGTTTTCACATGTACAGATGGTAATGAGGATTCACTAGCATCTACTTACTCATAAACTTCATGATATATGCAGACAGGGACAGTTGCAATAAGTTTCTTCCAGTTGTTCATTTTTATCCTTGTGAGCATGGATGAGAACCTATTTAACAATATTCAGATAGTGAGTGCTATCCAAATAACTGTCCTATTCAGGAAACAAAACATTTTACCTAATCATTTTATCAGTGAATAAGGCCAATGTTTTACATTTTCAAGCAAAAAGAGTTAAAAACAAATTCTGTCTAGACTAGACTATTCTCTAATGCTTTCTTCAGTGTGATGCTCCAGGGACATAGAGAAATCAGCAAAATTCAATTACTGAGGTAAAATCAAGTCTTTGAAAAGTACAGTACAATATCATCTGCTTATTTCAGTCACTTGAGGAAATGTTTTTCAGGTCAAATGACTGACTGATTCAATTAGAAGTAGACAGGAAAATGATTATCAGAAGTAGGCCGTGCTTGCTGTTTACCGTCACTGTCGAAAGCACATCCCTGAAGCCACAATCTGGTAAACCAGTGCACCTCCACCTTTCCTCATCGCAACCTATTGGAAGGCAGAGACCCATTCTGACTCACTTCATCAACAATTCTCCGCCAGGGAATGCCTAAACATCAGATTTCAGCTTCAAGTTTATACAAAAAAATTGGAACCCTTCAATATTCAAATATATTAAGAGTCACACAGTCATATAGGAACCATTACTATAGTTACATGAAAACAATCAATATACTGTAGACTATATGTTACTGCAAACAAACTATGAAATGACAATGCTTTTTTTGTTTCTGTTTTTTTTTTTATTTCCAACAAAACATAACAGAAAGCCTTTTTAAATTCTGATGTTATAAATGAATGCATAGCTTCTTGGATTACAGCTTAAAGGACCACCAGAGACCAAACAGAAAGAGATACCTAACGGTATATACAAGGTAATATTTATTTCATTTTTTGTTGATATTGCTGATGTGATTACTAACAAAGCAAACATACCAACCAAAACCAGTTGAGACTTTGTACATATCAACAGTGTCAAAGTATTCCAAGTTACTACAAATAATAAAATATAAACAAACATCATCTTTCTGCTTAGAATAATTCCTTTTATAAATTTGCAACTTAGTAACAATTTTAAAATATTTGGGAATATTTTCCAATAAACTATACAACAGCTTTCCTTCACAACTTCTTCAGTGACTAAATGTTGCTATATATTTTAAAACATTTTTCTTTTACTGAAAATGTATTCTTTTCTGATACAGTATATCCTGATTATTGTTACCATCCCTCTACTCCTCCAAGTTTCTCCACAGTTCCATTCACCTACATATCCTCTGCTCCTTTTCCCACCTGCCCCTAGTTCATCCATAAAATCCAGTCAACACTCTCTTCCCAGAGAGATCCTTGAAACTCCCAGAGACCTTTCCCCTCTTCTCTGGGTCTATGGATTTTAGCTTAGTTATCATATACACAATGGCTAGTGTCCCTCAAATAAGTGAATACATGCCATATTTGTCTTACTGTGTGTGGATTATCTCACTCACCTCATTTACAAATGAGTTTTTCTAGTTCCATCCATTTGCTTGCAAATATCATGATATCATTTTATTTTTAGTAGCTAAATAATCTCTATTGTGTAAATGAACCACATTTTCTATATCCTTTTTTCTGTTGTGGGACGTCTAGGTTGATTTCAGTTTTTGGCTATTATGAATAAAGTGGCTGTGAACACAGTTGAGCAAGTGTCCTTGTGGTAGGATGGAGCATCATTTGGCTTTATCCGTAACCATGGATCTTAAGGTAGATTGATTCCCAACATTCTGAGGAACAGCTATACTGGTTTCCATAGTGGCTCACACCAAGCTGTAGTACCACCAGCAACGGAGGAGTGTTTCCCTTGCTCCACATCCTAGCCATCATGAACCTTCACATGTTCTTTTTTAAACTGTATTTATTTATTCTCTTTACATCCTGACTACACACACACCCCGCCCCATCTACCCTCTCCTCCCAGTCCCACCCTTACAAATTTCTACCCCAATATCCCCTCCAAGAAGGGAAAGCCCCCCCCCCCGGATCCTACCGCACCCTTGGGACATCCAGTCACGCTAGGCCTAAATGCATCCTCTCCCACTGAGGCCCAACCAGGCAGTCCAGTTAGGGGAAGGGGATTCGATGGAAGGCAACAGAGTGAGACAACATCCACTCCAGTTGTAGGCTGACCCACATGAAGACCAAGCTGCATAACTACTACAAATGTGTAGGGCACCTAGGTCCAGCCCAGGCATGCTCTTTAGTTGGTTGTTCAGTCTCTGGGAGCACCCATAAGCTCAGGTTAGTTGGCTCTGTAGGCCTTCTTGTGGTGTCTTTGACCCCTCGGTCTCCCTCAGTTCTACCCCCACTCTTCCACAAGACTTCACAGGCACTGCCTGATGTTTTGCTGTGGGTGTCTGCATCTGTTTCCATCTGATGAAGCCTTTCAGGAGACAGTTATACTCCTGTCGGCAAGTATAGAAGAATATTATAAATAGTATTGGGTTTTTGGTTCCTTACGTGAGATGTGTCTCAGGTTGGAGGAGGCGCTGGTTGGCCGTTCCCTCAAACTCTGCTCCATCTTTATCCTTATGCATCTTGTAGGCAGGAAAAATTTTGGGTTGAAGGTTTTGTGGGTGGGTTAAAGTCTCCCTCCCTCCGCTGAAAGTCCTGCATGGCTACTTTAGGTGGCCACTTAAGTCTTCATATCCCTCAGTGGTAGGAGTCTCAGCTATGGTCACCCCCATAGACTCTCTGGAACCTCCCCTGTTCCAGATCTCCAGCTACTACCAAAGGTGCCCGGCCATCAATTGCAATTCTCATTCCCAGCCCTCTCCCACATCCCCTCTCCTGACACTCGATCCCCACCCCCATTCCATTCCTCACACCCTCTCCCACACAGTTCCCTCTCTCCATCCATTTCTGATAACTATTTGTTTCCCCTTCTGAGTTAGATTCATGCATCCTCCCTTGGGCCCTTCTTGTTACTTACTTTCTTTGAGTCTGTGAATTTTAATATGGTTATCCTGTGCTTTGTGGATAATATCCACTTGTAAGTGAGTACATACCATGTGTATCTTTTTGTGTTTGGGTTACCTTATTTACTGATATTTTCTAGTTCCATATACTTGCCTGAAAATTTCATATTGTCTTTGTTTTTAATAGCTGAATAGTATTTCATTGTGTAGATGTATTTCATTTTCTTTATCCACTGAGGGACATCTTCTAGATTTTTTCCAGTTTCTGGCTATTACGAATAAAACTGCTATGAACATAGTTGAGCAAGTGTCTTTGTGGTATAGTGGGGCATCTTTTGGGTATGTTCCCAGGAGTGGTATAGCTGGGTATTAGGGTAAAATGTGTTATTGATCTTAGAAATTCTAACAATTGAAAGATAGAATGAATCTCAAGCTAATTTTGCTTGTCGTTTCGCTGATGGCTTTGGATGTTGAGCCTTTTTAAGTGTTTCTCAGCCATTTGAGTTTCCTCTATTGAGAATTCTCTGCTTAGATTTGTACTTAATTTTTAATTGGATTGTTTAGTGTTTTGATATTTAGTTTCTTGAGTTCTTTATATAGTTAAGATGTATAATTGGCAAAATTTTTTTCTCATCCTGTAGGCAGCTGTTTTGTTCTATTGACAGTGTCTTCTGCCTTACATATGATTTTCATTTATTAATTGATCTTAGTGCCTGTGTTATCAGTGTTCTGTTCAGGAAGGTGTCACCTATGTCATGTTATTCAAGGCTATCCTCCATTTTCTCTTCTATCAAATTCAGTGTAGCTGGCTTTATGTTGAGGTATTTGACCCACTTGGACTTGAGTTTTGTGCAAGGTGAGAAGTATGGCTCTGTACTCTTCTACTTGCAGCTTGACCAGCAGCATTTGTTGAAGATGCTGTCTTTTTTAGGTTGTATTTCTAGCTTTTTTATTAAAAATCAAGTGTTCATATCCATGTGGATTTATGACTGGGTATTCAATTTGATTCCATTGATCCATTTATCTATTTTTATGCCAACACCATGTGGGGTTTTTTTATTACTGAAGTTCTGTAATACAATTTGAAATCAGGGATAGTGAGACCTCCAGCAGTTTTGTTGTTGGTCAGGGTTGTTTTAGCACTACCAGGAGTTTTTGTTTGGTTTCCCATACAAAGTTGAAAAAAATGTCCTTTCAAGGTCTATAAATATTTAATTGAAATTTTGATAGTGATTGTAATGGATCTATAGATTGCTTTTGGTAGGATAGCCATTTTTACTGTTAATCCTGCTAATCCACAAGCATGGAAGATCAATCCATCTTCTCATAGCTTCTTCAATATCTTTCTTCAAGGACTTAACGTTATTATACAAGTCTTTCACTTACTTGATTAGAGTTGCCGGAAGTTATTTTATATTATTTAAAGCTGCTGTAAAAAGTGTTGTTTCCCTGATTTTCCCCCCTCGGTCCCTTTGTTATTTATATATAGGTTTTTGTTTTGTTTTGTTTTGTCAGTTACTCTTATATCTAGTCAATTTGCTTAAACTTTGTATTAGTTTTGTATTGGCAGTAGGGATTCCCAGTGGAAATCTTAGAGTCAGTCATGTATACGGTTGAATCATCTGCAAATAACTCTCCTTTGACTTCTCTTTCCAATTTGTATCTCCTTGATCTCCTTTATTTGTCTTATTGCTCTGAGTAAGAGTTCAAGTCTGTATTGAATACAGGTGGAGAGAGAGTGGACAGCCTTGTCTTCTCCTTGATTTTAGTGGAATTGCTTTGAGTTTCTCTCCATTTAGTTTGATGTTTGTTATAGGCTTCCTATAAATTACCATTATTATTTTATGACTTTTTATATAATATTTGTATTCTTAATATCTCAAGGATGTCTATCATGAACAAGTGCTAGATTTTGTCAAGTGTATATTCTGTATCCAATGAGATGATCATCTGATTTTTATTTCTTTCAGCTTGCTTATATGGTGGATTGCATCTATTGATTTTCACATATTGAACCATCTCGGGGATGAAACCTAGTTGATCATGATTAATCTTTTTTATGTGATTTGGGATTTAGTTTACCTAGTTCTTTTGAGCATTTGTGCATCCATGTTCATAAGGAAAATTGGTCTGTAATTTTATCTTTCTTTGTTGAGTCTTTATGTGATTTGTATATCAAGCTGACTGTGACCCCATAAAATGAATTGGTCAATGTTACTTCTGTTTCTATTTTGTGGAATAATTTAAGGAGTCTTGGGGTTAACTCTTTTTTAAATATCTGGTAGAATTCTGTGCTCAAACTACCAAGCCCTAGGCTTATTTTTTCCACTTGGTTGGGAAACTTTTAATAGCTGCTTGTATTTCTCTAGAAGTTTTGGTCTATTTAAATTGTTTGTCTGATCTTGATTTTACTTTAGTAATGATACCTATCAAGAAAAATTATCCATTAAATTTATACTTTGCAATTTCATGGAGTACAGATTTTTAAAATATGTCCTTATGTTTCTGTAAGTTTCTTCAGTGTCTTTTGTTAGGCTTCCCTTTTGGACACTGATTTTATTAATTTTGAAATTCTCTATTTTTTACTTAGTTTGGATAAGGGTTTGTCTATCTTGTTGAATTTCTCAAAGAACCGACTCTTTGTGTAGTTGATTCATTGGGTATGCTTCCTTCTTTTTGTATGAGAGCTTTCAGGTGTACTGTTATGAGATCTCTTCAATTTTCTTGTAGGCACTAAGAGCTATGAACTTGCCTCAGCCACTTTTATTGTGTCCCATTAAGTTTGGGTATGCTGTGTATACATTTTCATTGAATTCTTAAAAAGTCTTTAATTTCTTTCTTATTTTTGTCTTGACTTATATTTTTGTTCATTGGAGAGGTGTTCAGCATTCATGAATTTATAAGATTTCTGTTGTTTCTATTATTGACATCCAGCTTTAATAGATTGGTAGTCTGATAGATGCAGGGAATTATTTCAATTTTCTTACATTTGCTGAGACTTTCTTTGTGTCTGAGTATGTGGTGAGTTTTGGAGAAGTTCCTTGAGGTAAAGAGAGAAAGTTATATTGTTTTGTATTTGGGTGAATTTTTCCATAATTATATATTAGATCCATTTTGCTTATAATATCTATTAGCTCCAGCATTCTTGTTTATTTTTTGTCTGAATGATCTGTCCATTGGTAATAGTTGGGTAGTGAAGTCTCCTACTATCAATGTGTGAGGATCAATATGAGATTTAAGTTGTACTAGTATTTCTTTTGCCAATTCGGGTGCCCTTATGTTTGGGGCATAGTTGTTAAAATTTGAAATATCATCTTGGTGGCTTTTACTTTGATGAGCATGTAGTTTCCTCCCCTATCTCTTTTGATTACTTTTGGGTTGAATTTTATTTATTAGATATTAAAAATAGCTGCAGCAGATTGTTTCTTAGAGCCATTTGCTTGGAACCTCTTTTTCCAACTTTTATCTGCTAAGATTTCCAGTTGGGCAGTAACACATAGTTAGTGTTAGAAATGGAGATAGTTTTTTAAGGAGACAGACACACCCAAAAATAAAATTGAACTGGAAACATGAGACAGGTCTGGGATTAGAAGTCAGTAGGCCCCCAGTGTTGTCACTCTTTGTGATAGGTTGTTTTCAAAGTTCCTGCCACATGCATTCAGAGATGGTATGACTTATCTCATGCATGCTCTGTTTTATGTACATACTGAGTTGGAGGGATTTACAAACTTCCATGTCAACCAGTGTCTTTCATATATTAATCCAGATGCCTTTTTGTCTACCTCTACTGTCCTTTGGATGTTAAGAGCTTATTACAAAAAGATAAAGTGGATATTTTAGAATAAGATAAACGAAACTCCTTTTCTGCTCTCTGTATAGATGGCACAGAGCATTAAAACCACAGCTGGGACATAAAAGTGATTCAGAGGTCATGTGATATGAAGCTAAGTTTACATTCTTGGTTAATATGGTAAATGAAACCTCAGAAAACAGACAAAGGCCAGCTCATCAGGTCCAGAGATTTGGGGGCAAGGCTCGAAGATTTAGAAATGTGGGTATAAAAGAAGATGGTTCACCCAAGATCCTGGATGTTCCTGTGGCAAATAACATGGTACATAGATATAAAGGAGCCAGTAAAATAGGTCCTGATATTTTTACAGCATGTTGTGGAGATAATTCTAGGCATTCTCTGGTTTTCTGGAGCTCTCTCCCATTTCTTCTATGGATGCAATGAAGACCAGGGTGATTTACTGGTTTCATTACTGAAATGTCATTTAATTGAGGGGAAAAAAAAGCTTCATTTGATCATAGCCTTTGCCAGTCTATTCCTAGGTCTCTAAGATTTTTCATTACATATTTTGATTCTGAGTATGTGATTTACAAAATTTTGTGATTTGTTTTCAGGATAGGAATAAATATAATCTTTGATCATGCTAGGGAAGCACGCAACCGCAGAATTAACTCCTCAGACCAATTCTTTTTTATATAAAGAATGCAATTCACAAATTCACATTTACTTTATAAATGTCTTAAAATAGGAAAACCCTTCTTCTGAATTTCATCTTAGGGGATCATTTTATTTGTATGCATTGATATACATTAGACTTGATCTGTTGCTCTCTATCCTTTAAAGATGTATTTATTATTTTAAATTATGAGTATATGCATATGTGAGTATGTGACTATGACTATGTGATTGCCCACCAAGGCCAGAAGTACCAGATTTCTTGGAGCTAGATATACAGCAGTTGTGAGCCAAATGTAGGTACTTGAAACCGAACTCAAGACCTCTGCAAAAGCAATAACTGTTCTTAACCATGGAATCATCTTTCATTCCTCACTCTTTATTCATTGATAAAGAGTTTAAGCCATGTCCATTTATTGTACATGTATGTACATGATTGTACATATATGTACCTTGTTCTGTATATTGGACACATACGTACATTGTTACACCTGCCACTTCCTTCTCCAATTTAATATCATGTTCTGAGTTTCACCTTATAAATCAAAATAACTACTCGTTCCTGATCTCCAAGTGGTTTAGAAGTTGTGCATGGTAGTATCTTCTGCTAATGATTAACATATTTTGTATTGCTAACAAACTTGAAAATAAACTTTTAGAGTTTATTTTTATTTCCCCAGCATTTCTATTGGGAAAATAATCCAGAATCTATTTGGTTTCCTTGCCAACTTCAGTGGAAGTTTGGAATGTCAAGGACTTAGTTACACAAGTAATTTTCCCTGAGCTGGACAGAAATCATGAACTCTATTATTTCAGAATATGAAGTATGTTAACTCACCAAAGTGTCTAAGCCAATAAATAAATCATCATTTATAATATGTGGACTTTATTCTGTGATATGGGTGGGCATGATAAACAAGTTCAGGAACCCATTTAAAAGTAAGTTTAAGTATTTTATACCTGATTAATGTATGTTATATGGCATATGCTTAATGAAAGAATCATTAACTAGAATATAATTTGATGCTTAATTAGTCAATCATTTGTTTTTAAATATACCTAAGAGTAAATAACTTCCACAGCTCTTCTTTTTACCTTCATCATCTCTGGAAATATGAACAGAAGGGAATTGGCAGTGTGTGCATAAAGATATGGGAAGCTTGACATACAAAATGTTTGGGTATTTTTCTTTTTTTCTAAGAAACATTCCCTTAGGACACCGCACAATGGGTTCTGGATTTGAGCTCCAAATTAAATCAGCGACCAGTATTTTTCTCGTGGTGATTCATAGAGGCACCTTAATTTATTAAAGAACTCAACATTAAGACACTTGTGTAGCCCTTTGTGACCCCAGACTATTTGGCAATGCAGCCCTTTGCTTCTCTGTCACTGTCAACTTGTTTTCTGTGGAAAGCATTTGGGAAGTGCCCCTGCATGAGATTCCGTTAGGAAACAACTACATCTGCCTCTTTTACTCTCATGGTTTTGATTACAACCCTCCCAGAGTATCTCTTGTATTTTTGATGCCTTAGCATTTGATTAAAGCAGCTGTCAGTTCTAACTTTCAATTCTCCTTTTACCTCCCTTGCTAAGGACTGCAAACAAATATAAAGTGGGCAGTATGGACGGAACAAGAAGTTACAACCACAGTCCTAGATACTCAAAATCATCTCACTCCTCTGATTTGTAAGGCTCTGTGGACATGTCAACACCCTCAATTCATTCCTTTATTCCTTACTGCCCCTGGCCTACAGATGTTAATATCATAGTTAATAATTTTTAGGATCTCTCAAAAGTGGGTTTATGTCTGTCTTTCCAGTTCTCAGTTATTTGTGGTAGTGTCTAAAATCACACTTACTCTTATTTCTCCACATTTATAATTGAGATTAAGTGTTGCTAAAGGAATGGATCACACAACAAATACAAAACAAAAAATGGCTTCCCTGGTTTTCACTGATTTCAGATTAAGGCATTTGACCTAAAAGTGCCAGAGTATGATTCCGCTGTATTGTATGGGTTTTCTTGCATTGCAATACCCCATTGTCTAGAAGCAAAATGATGGCAGGGCACATCCTCCATGTCTAATACTTTTTAATGAAGTACAAATGAATTTGAGACTTCGATTTCTCTTTGCCATCCAAATATGGGGCATGTCGAAGTTATTTAAATGAAAGAAGACATGATTAAAAATAATTTCCTTATAAAATGGGAAGGCAACATCTTTGAACTCTTAATGAATTTTCTTTTTGTAATGAAAAAATCTGTCAATCACTTTGAAGTGATAGAAATCAAATCCAGGCCCTGTGTGTGCCAGGCAAGCACTCTGCTGACTGAATGCCATCTCTATCTCTATGGAGTGTCCTCTGTCATAGCCAGACATATACAAGCATACAGAACTCTACAAAGTGAGGATCTGCACTAACAAGATAAATATAAGTAAAAGAAAAACTATGATACAACCACAAGCTTTAGAGGTCAGAGTGTGGTACATCCTCCAATAGAAAAATATGGAAAGTAAAGTTAACAGCAGAAGATATATAAATGTTCCTATAAATGAAAGCTGTGCAATATTATTAGTAATCAGGAAAAAGGCAAGGTAGAACAAGATTTTGTTTTCAACTATTGAAGTAGCACAAATTAAGAAGATTTATAATGTAAGAACCTGGCAGGGATAATTAGAAATAAAAATGTTTACACATTGTTGGTAGAAGCAGAAATTGATGAACCTGTTTTACAGAGCACTTGGCAGTATCTCATATTTTCAATTTTGACTGTTGTCTACAGAAATATTTTATAGGAAAATAGTGACTTAGATACAATCATTGAACCATTGTTTAGCATAGAAAAAACTTGGAGAAAAATTGAATGCCTCCATTAATTATTAAACATTTACATCACAGGACTGTAGGCTTAGATTTTTCAAAACATACTTTGAGGTTCTTAAATGCTTCAACTAATCAGCGAGTATATACCATGTATGTCCTTTTGGGTCTGAGTTACCTCACTCATGATATTTTCTAGTTCTCCCCATTTGCCTGCAAAATTCACGATGGCCTCACTTTTAATAGCTGCACAGTATTCCATTGTGTAAATGAACAACATTTTCTGTATCT
Source organism: Rhynchomys soricoides (assembly GCA_019843965.1). NCBI lineage: Eukaryota > Metazoa > Chordata > Mammalia > Rodentia > Muridae > Rhynchomys > Rhynchomys soricoides. The sequence goes on along the minus strand of JADRCH010000150.1, from coordinate 536,905 downwards.
ATTCTTCAATTGAGGGGCATTTGCATTGTTTCCAGCTTTTGGCTATTACAAATAAGACTGCTATAAACATAGTGTACTCACTGATAAATGGATATTAGCCAAAAAGTACAGAATACCTAGGATACAACCCATAGACTTTTAAGAAGTATGACAAGTTGAAAGGCCTAAGTGAGAATGTTTCAAGTCCACTGAGAATGGGGAAGGAAATAATCACGGGAGGCAGAGGGAGGGAGGGAGGGAGGGACCTGGGTGGGAGAGGAGACAGGAAGGAGAAAGGGGGAACAGGTATGGGGGGACAGGATAGAAGCCCAGAGGGCCAAGGGAATAAATGGAGTAAACAGCATGGGGTGGGTGAAAAATACTGGAGACCCAGGAGATGAGAGACTCTAAGGACTCAATGGTGATGACGTTAGCCAAAATGCCCAACATCAGTGAGAGGGAACTCAAAGAGCCTACCTCTGGTAAGTAGACAGGACCTCAAGTGGAGGGATAGGGTTAGTAACCCACAGTCACAATTTCTGTCCCAGAATTGTTCCTGTCTAAAAGAACTACAGGGACAAAGCTGGAGAAGAGACTGAAGGAAAGGTGGTCCAATGACCGGCCCAACTTGAAATCCAGCTCATGGGAGGGCACCAAGGCCTGACACTGTTACTGATGCTGTGATGTGCTTACAGATGGGTGCCTGGCATGACTGTCCTCTGAGAGGCCTGCCAGTAGCTGACTGAGAAAGAAACAGATACTTACACCCAAACGTTGAACTGAAGTTGGGCTCCCCTATGGTTGAATTAGGGAAAGGATTGAAGAAGCTGGACAGGAGGGCAACCCCATAGAAAGACAAGCAGTCTCAACTTACCCAGGGAGCTCCCAGAGACTGAACCACCAACCAGGAGCATACATGGGCCAGTCTGAGGCCCCTGGAACAAAAATAGCAGAGGACTGCTTGGTCAGGCCTTAGTGAGAGATGTCCCTAATCATTGAGAGACTTGAGGGAGACTTGCCCCAGGGAATGGGAAGGTCTGATGGGGTGGGGAGCACCCTCTCAGAGGCAAGGGGGAGGAGGAATGGGATGAGGAACTGTAGGAGGGGAGACTGAGAGGGGGGCAATGACAGGAATGTAAATAAATAAAATAATAAAAATGGGAAAAAAAACAAAAAACAAAAACAATACCTCAACTTCCCTTTCAGCCCACCAACCAGAGGTAGCCGAGAAAGAAGGTTAATAGGAAAAGGGTGTTGTGAACCTGTTTAGAAGTACTTCTTTGGAAGCAATTCCAATCTTTATTGTCAGGATATCAGCAGTCCAGTCTAATAATAAACACTAAACATAAATCAGTAGCAGTGGGTAGATCCAGCAGAAATTGGGCCGAATAAGCAAAAGTAGCAAAAATCAGTCAAAATACCATGAGAAGTTCTTTGGTACATTTCTTTCTATGAAATGACGACCAGAGAAGACCAGCGAAGACCAGCGAAGACCAGCGAAGACCAGCGAAGCATTGCAAGGTGTAGCAATGCAAGAGCATCTCTCTCTATGGGTTATATTTATATTCTTCCTAAACATCATGTACCCTCTCAAGTGTTTGCTCCAGCAAAACATCATTTGCCCTCTCATGTGTCTGCTTCAGCAAAACATCCTCTCATGAGACAGTGCCCAGAAAAAATCACATGGCACAACTGAGTTTAGAAAGAAACCAAAATTTTCCACTTTACAGGACACCATGCAGTCGTTACAAGTAATGCAAGCTTTGATTAGTCAACTTGAAAATACCTCTACAACCTAATTCTACATTGGAAGCATGTTGGATATAATAAAATATCATTATATATTATAATAATAAAATAATAAAATATCATTTATATAAAATCAGATACTTGAGACCCTTGTGTCTGTTGACTGTGTTTATATTGAATGGAATGTTATGTCACAAATGATGGACTGTGATGTTAGAGATTCAGTATTTGCTAACAAAATTGACACCAAACTTGAAGCGGATACTTGACCGGAATGTGATAAAGTAGAATTGCTTGTTTGTTTGTTTGTTTGTTTTTACATCACAAACACTGACAGTCCCCGCTCACAGAGTCCCCCCTCCCCTTCTCCTCTGAGAGGGTGGAGGCCCCCTGGATGTCCCCTCACCCTGCTGCATCAAGACTCTGCAGGGTTAGGCTCATCCTCTCCCACTGCGGGAAGATAAGGCAGCCCTATGTGCCAGGAGCCTAGGTCCAGCCCGTGGATGCTCTTTGGTTGGTGGTTCAGTCTCTGAGAGCTGTCAAGTGTCCAGGTTAGTTGACTCTTGTTCTTCCTGTTTCCTCAACTCTTCTGTAAGAGTCCATGATCTCCATCCAATGTTTGGTTGTGGGTTTCTGCATCTGTTTCATTCAGCTGGTGGGTAAGAATTAGTGTTTTATTCTACATAGTTTGATATAGTCTGAATCTATTATGACAAATATATGTTGCATGATATTTAAAAGAAAATTCATTTATGTCTGTTAAGGTTTGTTATAGGCACAGCCTACTACTTACATGCCAAAGAGCTGAAAGTTTATAGTAACTGACTACAGAAATATAGCAGTGTCTTAGTTAGGGTTTCTATTGCAGGGATAAAACAGTGTCCAAAAGCAACATGATAAGGAAAAGATTTATTTCTCTTACACTTCAGGTAACATTCCATCACTATAGGAAGTCTGGACAGGAAGTGGACCAGGGCAAGAACATGGAGGCAGGAGTTGATACAGATACCATGGAGAAGTGCTGCATCCTGGCTTGCCCTGAATGGCTTGCTCAGCCTGTTTTTTATAGCACCCAGAACCACCAGTCCAGGGATAGCACTGCCTGCAGAGAGCTGGGCTCTCCTGCAACAGGCATCAATCAAGTAAAGGGACCACAGGATTGCCCACAGGCCAATCTGGTGGAGTCATTATCAGCAACTGAGGTTCCCACTTCCCAGTTGGCTCTAGCTTGTGTCAAGCTGGCATAGAACTAGCCAGCACATGAAGCATCTCACATCTTGAGGAGTTACAAGTGGCCAAATTATGATGTAGCAATGAAAAGTCTACCTAATTCAATAAATAATGTCTGTTCTTTAATCCTTGCCTGGAATACAGCTCTGGTCTCTCAGTGGAAGACCAATGTGATGCCAGCCATCACAGCATAGAAAATGGTCAAAGATGAATACGGGTCATGAGAAACCTGCAACAGAGCTTTGTCCAGAAGGTGGTGGTGGTGATGGTGGTGGTGGTGGTGATTTTTACTTTAAAAGCTAAGTATAAAACAAAATAAGAAAAATTGATAATTTTTGTGGATACGTAAGAATACCTACAACTGAACTGAACCATTCTTTTAAGTTTTTTAGACTTTCCACCCATTGCCATGAAGAACAGACAATGTCTGCCCACACAGCCTTACAGTTTTATAATATTGAGCAAATAATAGCTCAGTTTGGCCATAGACCATGCCTCTTTGATACTCACCTTGAATGAAAACCCTGTTGCAGAAGTCATGATCCTCCTATTAGATGGTAGTGATGCCCTGGTGCTTACTAGAAACTGCACGGAATTCAAACAATGCATTTTCCAGCAGTGTGAATGCTAACTCAGAAGCTCAAAGTGTGCCCTGAACATGTTACTAGGCTATTTTCCCTCAGTGCAAGGCCTGAAAAACAGTCTAAGGGCTCATTTTCCCCTTGACCTGCCATCTGTATACTCTATGGACAGCTGGTCCAGCATGCTCAGTTGTGGAAAGCAAAATGCATCCTCCCGTATTGGACTGAAGGAATTGATAAGCACTGATGAGCCACGTAGTTATGGCTAAATGATAACAGATGCCAGCAATGAGCTGAAACCTGCCTACGTCTTAATCACAGACACCACCATCTCTTCTAGACACAAAGTGCTTAGCAAATTCATAAGAATAATGAAATTGTACAGTGTTCTCCCAGATATGGTTTCCATAAACTGTATCTCTGCTTTCAGTCACAATCATGAAGTAATTTGCTTCTGCTTTAAGAGAGAAAGAAAAAGGGGTATTAGAATACTTTCGAATTACATGTTTAATTAAGATAAATTTTCCTAATTTCAGATTAACTTGGGTTTTATTGGAGCCATGCTCTTGTAAATGTACATAATTTTTCTTACATGAAGGTTATAGTTTAGTTCCCCAAGTTGTAAAATTTATGCAGTCTTTTCTAGTACTTCCTGCCTTGTGTCAATACACAGAGAGAGAGAGAGAGAGAGAGAGAGAGAGAGAGAAAGAGAGAGAGAGAGAGAGAACAACCCTCATTTAACAAAGATAGCTTGTAGTAATAAACGTTAATTGGGAAAAATTATAGAAAATAAACAGCATAATAACCCTCAATACATTAGTGCAGCTGTAGTAACTATAAAAAGGAAACTCAAGTCACCCTCTGAGGTATTTAGTTGCTTTTCATATTTGAAACAGATTTAAAGTGATGGAAAATGAAACTTTACAATTTTAGAAAGGAGAGCAGGCTGGCTAAATAAATAAATAAATAAACTTGTGACAGTTTAATTTGAAGTTTTCTAGCTTATTAAACATTCTCGTTTTGAAATCTAAATTCCCTGAAGCATATTGAGGCCTGCATAGGGAAGCCTGAAGACTGATTAATTTCGCTGCTCACCAGCCCCACAAAAAGCCTTATGGACATCTCTTCACTTTTCTCCACTCAGCCCCTGTGCGTTCCATTTGTCTGCAAGATGCTTATTGTGGATCTCGATATCCCTGCCTGAGTTCGCAGTTTCAGTGGAAAACAAGTGAGGGTTCGCTTGGCTGTCTCAGAAGCTCCCGAGTGGACAGACTGCCACACAGGGCTTTCAACTATTGCTTGTTCCCAATTCTGTTACATGCAGAGGACTAGAATGACTGCAAGTAGGCTCATAAATGTGGTTACATGACTAAATCAGATTATCCAGCAGTGCCTCCCATCTGTTTAAAATCAATGTTCTGGACTTTTATTTGCAACTAGTCATTCTAGTGTTCAAGGCAACACCAGAAAAGACTATTTAAAATTACTGGAAACACATTAAGCAGTAACTACTGCTCCCTAGACATACTCTTTATAAACATGTCTCTCTCCCCATGAATATATGTCACTGAGAGGACCTGTACATTAAAATCTGCATTTATATGCACTGAATTCTTATTCAAGCTTGGTACATGTTATATAGTTTGTAATGTAACATTAAATAATTATGAGAAGTACTTTTTGCCTTTGTTTTATTGAAAATAGATTTTTTTCATTCTGATTATTATGATTCATCTGATTCGTTATGATTCCACTTCTCCAAGCTCTTCCTGGATCCTCCCTACCTCCCCACCCACACAAATCTATATCCTTTTTGCTCACTCCCTCATTAGAAAATATGTTGGCATCTTTACTGTGGCATTAACAAAGCCTCAACTGTAGAGTTCATTTGTACCAAAGGCCATTTGAATTCAAATTCAAAAGTTCATATGATAATCTATTAAAAATTTCACAAAAACACAAGATATTTAAACTGCAGCTTGTTAAAACTGCTGACACTATTCTGGCTCACTCTTAGTAACATTTTTCCCAGAGTTGAAGTGACCATGAGCATTTTGAAAGTTCAGCTATTAGGAAGCTAAGCCAAGGGTACATTTATTACAAGCACAGTAGGATTTATAATGTGATTCTCAGTCACTTCCATGCATGCTAACATTACTGCTGGTTTTCAGAACTATTTCTCACCCCAACCTGCTAAATCTCTGCCAAACAACACACAAAGATACTATCAGAGATGCTGTGAAAGAGACAACCGAGAAGGCCCAGCCCCCACACTCCCAAGAGCATTAACTGTGTAGGGCAAAGAAAGATTGGAAGGGAAGGACCCAGAAACCACTCTGCACAAAATTTTTTCAATTATCAGATACATGGAATTGTGAGTAGAAGTCATTTCTAATAAAAACTCAATCCAAACAGAACACTTCTGTCAGAAATGTGTCTTTGAAGATGATGTGCAGACCATCCCGAGTTCACTCACAATACTTTCTTCTCTTTTAATAGGTGTTGCATGAAACTAGATTTTTAGATGAAACTAAATTTACCACAATTCCTTGGACTGTGAGGATAAATCCACAGAAGTTCTGAAAACAAGTTTGTCAATTGAAATGTTAAGTTTGATACACACAGATACACACACACACCACACACACACTCCAAATTTAGTAAATGTCATAAAATTGTACAGCAAAGCACCCATAAAAAAAATTTTCTGGGCAGCCAGGGCTACACAGAGAAACCCTGTCTCAAAAAAAACAAAAAAAAAAAAATTTTTTTTCTGAACTATTACTAAAAAATAAGAACAATGATGTTAGAGGAAAGGAATAATTTTGTTTTGCAAACAAGAAGATAACATGAAAATGTCATTCAAAGAACAAGTGATAAAGGTAACAACAGCAGCCTAAACTAAGGATGAGAGTAATTTTTCTGATGCTTTCCAGAGACTATCTGCCTTAACCCAGCAAGTCAATACTGCTTGTTTAGCCCCATCGTACCAGATCTAAGCAGGGTGAGTAAAATTATACCAGGTCGCCTAAACCTCAGTAGTTTTGTATAATAAAGGTTTCTTTCTCCTTCATTCTGTATGACCTATTGCGAGATATCTTGCTGTGCATAATTGTAACATAACCATGGGATGCCAGAGTCTTGGCTATGAGCAATGTCTCTAGTCGCTATAACAGGAAAAGGGAGGTTACAAACAGTCCAATGACTAAACACTTAGACTAGCAGTGACACTTTGTGACCTAAGGAAGTCACATGAAAATGCTTAATGTCAGAGTGTGAACAAACCTGTGTTCAGGGGTAAGACTACCAACACTGCTCAGTGGGACCCGCCCAGAATCCTCAGGACACAGGGACCAAGGAGCAGCCTTGGGACAGGATTTACTCCTGTGGTCTGTGCCACTGGGCTCCATACCCAAATAGCTCAGGAAAAGAGCTAGCCTCCCAGGAGTGTGGACAAGCCTCTGATGGGGATAAGGCCAGCACCTCTGCTCAGAGAGAACCACCCAGAACCCTCAGAACACAGGGATTGAGAAGTGGCCTTACAGTTTCCTTCTGCAGCTGATCCTGTGATACAGGGCTCTATACTCAGTGCCAGTAGAGAGCTGGTCTCCCAGGAGTACCCACACGCCTTTGAGCACAGGAAAACCACAGAAGAGCACAGGAATTCTGTTCAAATTCCTCGATTAAGAGAGACCCTCACAGAGGCATCAGGACACAGGAAACAAGGAACAGTTGGGGACAGGATCCTTCTGGTTTCTGTCTGCATCCCAGAGCTGACCCTGCACCACAGTTCTCCAAACCCTAATTCCTCTCAGAGAGAGCTAGTCTCCAAGGAGTACTGACAAAAGGGTTTCCAGGAGGGACAAGCCACAGTAAGAGAGAGCAAGACCAGCTAACACCAGAGATAACCAGATGGCAAAAGGCAAGGGCAAGAACATAAGGAACAGAAACCAAGGTAACTTGGCATCATCAGAACCCAGTTCTCCCACCACAGCCAGCCCTGGATACCCCAACATACCAGAAAAACAAGACTCAGATTTAAAATCATTTCTCATGATGATGATAGAAGACTTTAAGAAGGATATAACTCCCTTAAAGAAATACAAGAGAACACAGGTAAATAGCTAGAAGCCCTTAAAGAGGAAATACAGGAAAACACAATCAAGCAGTCAAAGGAAATGAACAAAACTATCCAAAATCTAAAAATGGAAATAGAAACAATAAAGAAATCACAAAGGGAGACAACCCTGGTAATAGAGATCTGGAAAGAGATCTGGAGTCATAAATGCAAGCATCGCCTACAGAATACAAGAGATAGAATAGAGAATCTCAGGTGCGGAAGATACCATGGAAAACGTGGATACAATAGTCAAAGAAAATGCAAAATACAAAAAGCTCCTAACCCAAAACATCCAGGAAATCCAGGACACAATAAAAAGACCAAACCTAAGGATCATAGGTATAGAAGAGAGAGAACATTCCCAAGTTAAAGAACCAGTAAATATCTTCAACAAAATTTAGAAGAAAATTTCCCAAACCTAAAGAAAGAGATGAACATAAATATACAAGAAGCCTACAGAACACCAAATAGATTGGAACAGAAAAAAAATTTTCTCCCGTCACATAACACAAAACACAAAATGCACAAAACAAGGAAAGAATATTAAAAGCAGTAAGGGAAAAAGATCAAGTCACATACAAAGGCAGACCTATCAGAATTACACCAGACTTCTCACCAGACTATGAAAGCTAGAAGATCCTGGAAAGATCTCATACAGAACCTAAGAGAACACAAGTACCAGCACAGGCTGCTATACCCAGCAAAACTCTCAACTACCATAGATAGTGAAACCAAGATATTGCATGACAAAACCAAATTTACACAATATCTTTCCACAAACCCAGACTTACAAAGGATAATAGATGGAAAATGCCAATACAAGGAGGGAAACTACACATTAGAAAAAGCATGAAAGTAATCTTTCAATAAACCCAAAAGAAGATAGCCTCACAAACATAAAAATAACATTGAAAATAACAGGAAGCAACAATCACTATTCCTTAATATCTCTTAACATCAATGGACGAAATTCCACAATGAAAATACATAGACTGACAGACTGGATCCATAAACAGGCCCCAGCATTTTGCTGCATCCAGGAAATGCACCTCTGTGTTAAAGACAAACACAACCTCAGAGTAAAAGGCTTGAAAATAATTTTCCAGGCAAATAGTCCCAAGAAACAGGCTGGAGTAGCCATTCTAATATCAGATAAAATCGACTTTCAACCAAAACTCATCAAAAAAGATTAGGAAGGACACTTCATACTCATCATAGGAAAAATCTACCAAGAAGAACTCTCAATTCTGAACATCTATGCTCCAAATACAAGGGCACCCACATTCATAAAACAAACTTTACTAAAGCTCAAAGCACACATTGCACCTCACACAATAATAATGGGAGACTTCAACACCCCACTTATCAATGGACAGTTGTTGGGAAAACAAACTAAACAGAGACACAGTGAAACTAAAAGATGCTATGAAGCAAATGGATTTAACAGATATATCTATAGAACATTTCATCCTAAATCAAAAGAATATACCTTCATCTCAACACCTCATGGTACCTTCTCCAAACTTGACCACTAATTGGTCACAAAACAAATCTCAACAGATATAAAAAGATTGAAATAATCACATGCCTCCTCTCAGATCACAACAGATTAAGGCTGGTCTTCAATAGCAACAACAACAGAAAGCCCTCATACACATGGAAGCTGAACAACGTTCTACTCAATGATAACTTGTCAAGGAAGAAATGAAGAAAGAAATTAAAGACTTCCTAGAATTTGATGAAAATGAAAGTACAACATACTCAAACTTATGGGACACAATAAAAGCAGTGTTAAAAGGAAAACTCATACCTCTGAGTGCCTCCAAAAAGAAACTGGAGAGAGTATACACTAGCAGCTTAACAGCACACCTGAAAGTTCTAGAACAAAAATAAGCTAATACACTCAACAGGAGTAGAAGGCAAGAAATAATCAAACTCAGGGCTGAGATCAACCATGTAGAAAAAAAGAGAGAACTATACAAAGAATCAACAAAACCAGGAGCTGTTTCTTTGAGAAAATCAACATGATAGATAAACGCTTAGTCAGAATAACCAGAGGGCACAGAGACAGTATTCAAATTAACAAAATCAGAAATAAAAATGGAGATGTAACAACAGAATCTGAGGAAATTCAAAAACTTATCAAATCCTACTACAAAAGCCTATGCTCAACAAAATTGGAAAATCTGGATGAAATGGACAATATTCTAGACAGATACAAAATTTCAAAGTTAAATCAGGATCAGAACCATCTAAACAGTCCCATATCCCCTAAAGAAATAGAAGCAGTCATTAAAAGTGTCCCAACCAAAAGAAGCCCAAGACCAGATGGGTTTAGTGCAGAATTCTATCAGACCTTCAAAGAAGACCTCATACCAATACTCTTCAAACTATTCCACAAAATAGAAACATAAGAAACATTACCCAATTCATGCTATGAGGCCACAATTACACAAACCTACAAAGACCCAACAAAGAAAGAAAACTACAGACCAATTTCCCTTATGAATATCGATGCAAAAATATTCAATAAAATTCTTGCAAACCGAATCGAAGAACACATCAAAATGATCATTCACCACAATCAAGTAGGTTTCATCCCAGGGATGCAGGGATGGTTCAATAGCCAGAAATCCATCAATATAATACACCATATAAACAAACTAAAAGAAAAATACTACACGGTCATTTCATGAGATGCTGAAAAAGCATTTGACAAAATTCAATATCCCTTCATGATCAAAGTCTTGGAAAGATCGGAATTCAAGGAGCATACCTAAACATAGTAAAAGCAATATACAGCAAACCAGTGGCCAACACCAAACTAAATGGAGAGAAACTTGAAGCAATCCCACTAAAATTAGGGACTAGGCAAGGCTGCCCTCTCTCTCCCTATCTATTCAATATAGTTCATGAAGTTCTAGCTAAAGCAATCAGACAACAAAGGAGGTCAAACAGATACAAATTGGAAAGGAAGAAATCAAAATATCAATATTTGCAGATGATATGATCTTATTCTTAAGTGACCCGAAAAACTCCACCAGAGATCTGCTACAGCTGATAAACAACTTCAGCAAAGTGGCCAGATACATCATTAACTCAAGTAAATCAGTAGCCTTCCTATACTCGAAGGATAAACAGACTGAGAAAGAAATTAGGGAAATGACACCCTTTACAATTGTCAGAAACAATGTAAGTATCTTGGTTTGACTCTAATCAAACAAGTGAAAGATCTGTATTACAAGAACTTCAAGTCTCTGAAGAAAGAAATCGAAGGAGACCTCAGAAGATGGAAAGATCTCCCATGCTCATGGATTGGCAGGATTAATGTAGTTAAAATGGCCATCCTGCCAAAAGCAATCTACAGATTCAATGCAATCCTCATCAAAATTCCAACTCAATTCTTCATGGACTTAGAAAGAGCAATTCTCAGATTCATTTAGAATAACAAAAAACCCAGGGTAGCAAAAACTATTCTCAACAATAAAAGGACTTCTGGGGGAATCAGCATCCCTGACCTCAAGCTGTACTACAGAGCAGTAGTGATAAAAACTGCATGGTACTGGTACAGTGACAGGCAGGTAGATCAGTGGAATAGAACTGAAGACCCAGAAATGAACCCACACACTTATGGTCACTTGATCTTTGACAAAGGAGCTAAAACCATCCAGTGGAAAAAAGACAGCATTTTCAACAAATGGTGCTAGCTCAACTGGTGGTCTATATGTAGAAGAATGCAAATTGATCCATTCCTATCTCCCTGTACAAACCTCAAGTCCAAGTGGATCAAGGACCTCCACATAAAACCAGATATACTGAATCTAATAGAAGAGAAAGTGGGGGAAAGTCTCAAACACATGGGCACACGGAAAAAGTTCCTGAACAGAACACCAATGGCTTGTGCTCTGAGGTCAAGAATCAACAAATGGGACCTCATAAAATTTCAAAGCTTCTATAAGGCAAAGGATACTGTCAATAGGACAGAACGTCAACCAACAGATTGGGAAAAGATCTTTACCAATCCTACATCCGATAGAGGGCTAATATCTAATATATACAAAGAACTCAAGAAGTTAGACTCCAGAGATCCAAATAACCCTATCAAAAGATGGGGAACAGAACTAAACAGGGAATTCTCATCTGAGGAAACTCAAATGGCCAAGAAACACCTAAAGAACTGTTCAACATCCTTAGTCATCAGGGAAATGCAAATCAAAACAACCCTGAAATTCCACCTCACACCAGTCAAAATGGCTAAGATCAAAAACTCAAGTGACAGTAGATGTTGGCGAGGATGTGGAGAAAGAGGAACACTCCTCCATTGCTGGTGGGAATGCAAGCTGATACAACCTCTCTGGAAATCAGTTTGGAGGACCCTCAGAAAAATGAACATAATACTACCTGAGGACCAAGCTATTCCACTCCTGGGCATATACCCAGAAAATGCTCCAACATGTAATAAAGACACATGCTCTACTACGTTCATAACAGCCATGTTTATAATAGCCAGGAACTGGAAACAACCCAGATGTCCCTCAACAGAGGAATGGATAAAGAAAATGTGGTACATTTACACAATGGAATACTACTCAGCTATTAAAAACATTGACTTCATTAAATTCATAAGCAAGTGGATGGAACTTGAAAATATCATCCTGAGTGAGGTAACTCAGTCACAAAAGAACAAACAGGGTATGTACTCACCGATAAGCAGATATTAGCCCAAAAGTTCAGAACACCCATGATTCAACTCACAGCAACTGTTGGACTGAGCGTGGGATCCCATTTGAAGGAGTTGGAGAGGGACTGAAGGAGCTGAGGGAGTTTGCAGCCCCTATGGAGGGAGCAACAGTGTCAACTGATCAGGCCCCCCGGTGCTCCCAGAGACTGAACCACCAAGCAAAGAATGCATATGGAGAGACACATGGTGCTGGCCACATATGTGGCAGAGGAGAGTTTTGTTGGCCATCAGTGGGAGGAGAGGCCCTTGGGTCTGAGAGTGTTAGATGTACCAGTATGGGAGAATGCCAGTGAGGGAAGATGGGAGTGGGTGGGTGGGTGGGTGAATAGCCTCATAGAGACAGGGAAAGAGGGGCTGCGACAGGGGCTTTCTAAAGGGGAGATCTGGAAAGGGGAAAACATTTGTGATGTAAATAAAGTATCAAAAACAAAAAATAAAATAAAATAAAAGAGAAAATTCAAGTTCAATGTTTTATGCACAGTGCTTCTTTGTCCTTTCTTGTAAAATGCTGATGAATCTCCAAGTCTTTAAATACTAAATAGGAGCCAGATAGCAACACCACTCAGTGGGTACAAGTACCCTCCACCAAGCCTGAGAACCTGAGTTTGATACCAGTAACTCACATGGTGGAGAAGAGAGCCCACTGCTACAAGTTGTCTTCTGACCTCCATAGGCATGCTGTGGCACACCTGTATATATATATACACACACTCTAAATAAATAATTTTAAATGACATCGTTTGATGTGCTGTTTTATATTCTTGAAGAGAGATTGTGAAAGGTAAAACAGCCAGATCCACATAGTCTCTATGTTAATAAGCAGTTCAGCCTAAATAAATGTTATTATCTGCATCGAAAATTTCTAAAGTGCATTCAGAAATTATAAATGAATAATGCTGTTGACTTATGATATGTGATGGCATGAGGATCCTGGGGGAAATTAAGGAGAGAAATTCTCCCATCCATGATTGTAGGTGTCTCTAGATATAGAAGAAAGGACTGGCTAATGGGAGACTGAAAGGTAGAATGTCCCCATGGCTCTTTGTTTCTCCTATTTCCCTTTGCATACATCCTTCCATCTTTTCTCACAAGAAGTTACCACTCTCATAGCAGGTAATAAACATTAAAAATTGAGGAGGTAAGAAAAAAATCAGATCTATCCTTGCCTGTCCCAAAGACACACAAGAATGCACAACCACAGCCGTAAATACAATGTAGAAATGCAATGTAAGATTCAATGAGACACACTGAAAATCTTGTAAAATTCAAACTCTACACATATGCCCAATTTTATAGGGAAGGGCTAGGCTGTAACTTGCCAGGATGTGTTTATTATAGTTCTCAGCCTGTGAATTTATTAGCACCCTCTCTAATGCCTGAGACCTTTTGTATTTGCAGACTGATATGTTTACAGTTGACATAACACTATCTTTCCTGGCTTTTGTGCCCACATTTGTTTACCCTGACACATGGTGCAGCAGCTTTATGTCTAGATAAGATTACAAGTGCTTTCACCGAAATCACTCAGAATTATAGGAAGGAGATGCATTTATAAGCATCAGGGAACACTGGATCCTGGAGTCTGTGTTCTCTGGCATCTGTGAGTAAATACCTGGCTACCTCCAGTGGCTTTAGAGTATACATTGTTTACCTGTGCCACAGCAAAGGCTTCTACATCTGGCTTCATGGTACTGAGTTGTTCCCAGCCATCTGGCGGAATCTTCCTTGCACTTCACCTGCAATGATTTGTATCAGACTTTTTGTCTCCTATGGTGCACGCGAAGGACAAATGAACGTCCTTCCCCTGCAATAGCTTCCCCACTCATAAAAGTTCCTTTTCGAGACTCTAATTACTGCCATGATAGCATACCTCCATTCTTGGGTCAAAGGTCTTACTCTGCTTTCTTTTCCAATTACTTCATTTTCGATTGCTTTATGTATTTTACTCTGCTGTAGATCATTCTAATAAAAAAAATAAAATAAAAGCTAACATTGGTGCTACGTTACAGCAATTGGCTACAATGTATTTTGTTTCAATCTATGTCTTCATGTTCCTCTATGGGGATTCAGGTAGATGTATATTTGTTACAGCACTGTTGGGTATTGTGGCCATAATCTGATATTAAAATGCTAGCATTTGGTAAGTAACCCAAATGGAAACAAATGTCCATTCCATTTTAGGTTACCAGAGATTGTAATATAACGAAGTATAAGCACATTCTATTTCAGCCTCAGACTGTGGCATTGCTGCACAGACCCCGAATCCTATTCTGTAATGTGTTTCTCTTGCCAGACATAAGATCTAGCATTCCACATAAGTTCTTTCCCAGAAGATGCTGTATAATTTTGTTGAACCCATTGATATATTAGTTATATATAAAACAAACAAAATGTTTACGATAATGCTACATAACCAGAAGCCCCCAAAGAACCTTGGAGGGTGACAAGAAGCTTTTATTTCTCTCATGAGTATGCTTGTCAATAATGCTTAACACGTGAACTAGGGCTGGGTTTGCTTGCTCCGCATCCCCTATCCTGAGACTCATCCTTTAGGAGCAGAGCTACCAGAAGCAGACCCTGCTGAAGGTACAGGGCAGGCATGGTCAAGTAAGAGCCCCAAATGGAAACACATTAAAGCCACCATTGTATGAGGAAAATGTTATGTCACCAACAACCCATTGACCATGCAACTCTCTTACAAAGTTAAACATCACTGATGTAGGAAAGTCAGCTTCACTCCCAAGGAGTGAGGGCCAGGGAAATGGAGGGAATGGTACATTGTTGTAATCTGTGGGATTCACAGCTAGGTGAAACTGCCCATGTCTTTCCTTCCCCAGAAGCCTGAATAGCAGCACCTTCTCACATTATTAAAACTAGCCAGCAAGAAGAAAGCTTCCAAGGCAGTACCAGCTTGATTTCTCCATGCCCTGAGATTAAAGTGTGTAGTATCTTCAGCAACAGAGGCTTGGAATCCAGTTCTAGTGCGTAGCCAAGAACAAGACATTCTCTTAACCTCCCTGAGATCTACTACCCACCTGCAGTCACCCTTGATTCATTTGCAGCTGCCCATAGCCTTAGCAAACAAGTCTACTTTCTATCTATTCATATTTAACTATTATGGACAGTTCAAATAGCATTCTGTAATACATGTCTTTTGTGAATAACATTTCTAAATGCTTATTTGTTTGCTTTTTTACGTGCTTGCTTGTTTTGAGAAAGGGTCTCATACCCAGGTTGGTTTTAAAATCACTGTGTAGTTGAGGATGAACTTTGATCCCATTGCCTCTATTCCTAAATGCTGGGATTGAGAAGTGTACCACCAAGCTGAGTTGGTGTGGTTGCAAGAATTGAATCCAGGGCTGCAATGCATGCTAGGCAAGCACTCAGCTAGCAGCGCTGCATACAAGCCCCTATGAATAACCTTTTAGTAAACGCAATTGCTTATGAAGAGGATCTTTCTTGCAATCTGTATTCTGTATCAAGACATAATTCCTGTTTATCGGTGAATAATATTCCATTGTATAAGAATACTGACTTTGTTTCCCATTAAAGTGGTAAGAATATCCAATTTTTCCACCTCAAAGCTTTTATAGTTATTATTGCCAGTCTTTCCTATATAGGGCTGTGTGAGACATTTGCACAGTGGCACACTCTTGTAATCCAGAATTCAGGAGGTGGAGGCTAGTTATCTTAGATTACAAGGTAAATTTGGGGCTAACCTGACTTTCATGAAATTCTAGAAAGAAAGAGACAGAAGAGAGACAGAGGGAGAGGCAGAGTTGGTGAGGTGGGGAAGAGTGAAAATTACATGCTTGAGCCATGGTCCAGCCAAATGTGGTTACGTTGTATAAACATAGCATAACTACATAAGTTGTGGGTTAGTCGTTCCTTTTGAAGAATTACCAAATTGGTTTCCAAAGCATTTACTCTCTTTTAGTCTCATATCAGTAATAAACAAGGCTTCTAATTTATCACAATCCTACCAGCATTGTTTCCTGTCTTCTTTCTTATAGCCACTCCCAGTGGGTGTGTAGAGAGAGGTACTTCATTATGACTTTGATTCATATGTCCTTAATTGTCAATGGCACTGACCATTTTTTTCTAGGCACACAATGCCTGGTACTCTTTGTCCAATTTTTTGGCTGAGCTGTTGTAAGATGGTTTTTATATGTTCCAAATGCAAGTACCTAACATGATATGTGACTTGAGGATATCACTCATCATTTTCTCAGTCCTAATCACTCTATTAGCAACATGTAGAAAAAAAGCATTCATTACTATGCGGTTAGCTTTACACTTTCTTTTATTTACTGTGCTTTTGGTGTTAGATCTAAAAATTAAGTGCATAAGTCATGACATTTTACTCTAATTCATGACTTTGTCTTCTAACTTTGTTGTAATTTTGGATGTTGCGTTGAGACACATAGTTTTCTTTGAATAAATTTTTGATATGATGAATTCTATTTCACTCCTTTACCATTGTTTTGTACATACTATTTGTTGAAAGATGGCTTTCTCCCATTGACCTGTGTTGGTTCCTTAGTTTACAACCAGTGACCACAAATATCATTCTTGTTCTACTTTAAAGCCATTCAGTTTACTTGTATGCCTATTACACTACCAGCACACTCTGATTGATGAATCTTTCAAGTTATAAAATCTAATCGTGTGAGCCCGATTTTATTCTTCATGAGATTGCTTAGACCATTGTGCCCCCTCTATATCTTAGCTTAATGTTATCATTCAATGTAAATCTTCAAAATTCTTCATAGCCCATTTGCTTCTCCTTTGTTGTCTACATTACAGAAAACATAGTAAAAAGTCTCATAAAATAAATAATACCTATGTAGATGGAAAAAATTACCAACTTTTAATAATATACATACATATATTTACACCAAAATATCTTCTAGATTTAGATATTATCACAACACTCTTGTTGAAAGCAAAGTACTTGAAGTCACACTCTCTTAAGCCTTTTACCCAATTTACATATCAACTTACTTTACCCCCTAAGATAGCTAATGGTGCAATACTCATGCAGTAACCCTAATGTCAAAGGATTGTGTTTGGAAGCATACAAACTACAAGATGCCCTAGAAAAAGAGGGGAAGGAGGAGGAGGAAGAAGAGGAAGAGGAGAAAAGTCACATAGAGTCCTTCTCCTTATCATTTCTTTGAATTTTTAATAATAAAAACTCATTTTTGTTATTAAATGAAAGCAAACATTTCTTTAAAGCCAGAGAATACCATGGGAATATCCTCAGGCCTGTGGTAATGGCTGCCAAGTTCATGTTTTCCAAACACAAATGGTCTTTCCTTGCATATTTGGGACTGGAAACACTATGGGAGAGACAGCCACAGTGCTTATGTCTCTAAGAAATTAATACTTATACCACTCCATCCCTGAAGATTGATAGAATTTATGACATAAAGCATGAAGTCCAAGCTAGGAAAATGGCTTAGTTGATAAAATGTTTGCAGTAAGCATGAGGATCTGAGTTTAGGTCTCTGGTTCTTACATAAAAGTCTATGATGGTCATGTTACTCTCTAAAGTGAGTGTCTGGTCAGATTTTTGAAAGCATGTACATAGTAAACATTTCAAAATAATGGCTTTGTTTCTATTTTCTCTGGCTCCAGGCTTTTTATAGTAGAGTTGCCAGAAATATCATTAATCTCCTAAAGGCCATTCGTATCCTTAACCGATTGACCCTCAAGCACAAATCCTTCCTGGCTCAGGCACATGGTTAGACCTCACTGTTGTTTTCTGAATGATTTATGTGAACTGTGATGCCTTATGAAAAGCCCTGAAATGTCTCTGTATGTGACTTGTTTGCCTGTGATTTACCGTGACATCCTCCCTTAGTCCTGGGAAGTTATGGAAAACTTTTCTGAAATATTTGCTTCCTCATTCAACCTCCACAGCCTATGGCTCAGTTATCAGTGGCCTCAATTTTCTGCCCTGTTGTTTTTCAAATTAAAAAATGTATATGGGCAAGTCTCTCCACAAAGTCACACATTAAATAACATTACCCAATAGATCATTATCTTGTGTGCACTCTGCCATTGCCAATGGCTATGTGACCTTTAGAATGAAGGAGAGCATCATGCATTCCCTGAGAACCTGAAAGCTGTAGTATGATCAGCATTCTTGAGGACCTCTGGAAGGTTTACTTCCCACCCACCACTCAGAGAGTACTTGGGGTCCAGTAAGTGGCCCTTGTTAAGGCTTCTGATGACAATAATCAAAAAAGTGAATGAGGATCTTGCTTTCTGGTTTCATGAGACAGGCATCTATACAGAAGACTGAGCATTATGTTCTAACTTACATAGAAGAGGGAAAGTGCCCGCCTTGGGGACTTGTCCTATAAATGAGGCAGCCAGAAAAAATGCTGAAGTACATCACATGAAAAGAGAGGATCAATCAATTAATTACAGGAAACCCCAGAAATCTCAGCTCACCACTACCAATTCACATTAAATAAAAAATCATTGTTCTCCTCAAAAGCCAGGGGAAAAAATAAACAAATTGAATACATGCCTTTTTAAGGGACAGTTGTTTCTTCTATTTTCAGGATACAATAAAGACAGTTTTCTGTATATAATCGTCAATAAAAGTAATGCACGAGGGGCTCTCGGTGTTTTGGTGTTGAACAAATTTTTTTGCATAGAGGAAAAAATAATGTTTGTCAGATGTATACAGTGGCTTAAAATATTTTTTCTGGATTCCATGTGTCAGAGTAAGTCTCTAAACACACTGAAAGACAAAATAGAGTAATATTTATAAATGTCTAGTGAAATGCCCAATAAACATTCAATGGGTATTTGCTAATATCATTATTAATATCATAATCGATACTACTCTTATTTTCTTCTATTGGATAGTTATAATTATATTCAGTCAACTGTATACGGATTTGCATGAAACTTTTTGTCCAAAGTAATCAAAATAAAGAACTCCTCTCTACTCAGTATATTATCTCAGTACTGATACCATTTAAACCACAAATTGTCAGCAATTAACCTTATTTCATATCAGGCACCAGAATAGTTGTTAGAAAACAGTTTCCAATCCTCTCTTTTATCCACTGATTCATAACCTAGGGTTAATCTTACTCTTTCTGTGCTTCAGTTAGAGTAAGGGTATCTCTAAGTCACTTTCACATCAAATAGACCTTGGGATAGTACAGGGAGATGATATTACAGAAAAATCATTATAATACATTGCATTCACTTTTAATCTGTCCTTGGAAGTCACCTCACTTCTGCCCCAAGCAAGCTTCCACATCTTGTTTAAGAATGTCATTTCATAGAGTAGTACAGCAGGGTACAGAAATGTCCATTGCCTAGTATCAGTGCTGTGGATATTAAAGATTTACTAAGGATAAAACCCTGCCTTGACTGACTTGCACATTGAACTTTTAAATGCTGTTCTGTAACAGAGAGATATAACTGTTGTCTTCCAATAATCTTTTACTATTTGTAGTGCCTTTGACCTTCATGCAAATGCTAAAGCAAAAGAACTTAAATTTTGTTTTCCACTGTTTATCCCTGGGCAGAACCATCTGATACAAGTAGCATTCCATCAAAATGTGTTTTTTCCTGAGGTAGTCTTGCTGTAATACATCATCAAGGTGACAGCCAGTATGCTGTATATTACAATAAAATATCCCCAGAGCAAAGATACATGTGATGATGAATTATGCTAATATATTATTGTCATTATGTTATCAGTACTAGGAGAGTGATTTAGTGAGATACATCATCAGTAAGAGATTATCTGATTTCTTATTACTCAAAAAGTGACACTATCATGGAAAAGTCCCAGCAGATTCCATTGATGAATAGGACTGGTGGTATTCTAGTGCCAGAACTCATGTACAGTAGTATATTAAGATGTCCTTTAGAACTGAATACAAGTTAGAGAAAGATGAGTCCATGAGGGGAGGTTGTGAAAGCACTGCCTATTTAAATATTATTATTACTGTAGATATATAGATGATAGATATATAGATAGTGTAAACAAAGTGTAAACAAAGAGCCATCCTTTGTACTTTATTTAAACTTTGGCAGAGATATCATTCTCTTTAATTATCTTTATGAAATACAACTAATGAGTAGTCTATTTTAAGACTACTGGTTAGTCTATTAATCTATAGTCCACAGATAACACTTTCTAATGGCCTGTGGTTTATGCCTCAAATAACTGAACCAATCCACTATTTCTAAGCCCTTTGTTGAGGTAACAACTAATTTATGCCTGATATAAGCTGATAATTTTCACCAAAATGTCCTTGGACATAATCTTGTATATTGTAGGCACTCAAAATAAATTTGCTTAATTTTATTGAACATTTTTCTTGTAACTTTCTATATTCACAACTACAGAATTTATAATAGACAGACTAAAAGAGTCAGATGCCACTGACTGTAAGTCAAAAGTCAAAAGTCCAGCACCAGGAATAGGTTACCTCTATTATAGTTGTAGGCCAGTGGGGTTCCATAGACCCCGAAACATTGCATGTTATTGTAACGCACTTGGTTACTTTCCAGACTTGAGAGTAAGATCCTTGATAGTAAGCTGAAGATACCATGTACTTGAGTTATAGAACATTAAAAAAAAAAAACAAACTAGTATGAACCTGGAAGCTTCATCTCTAATGGGGAGCTTCCATAATACTAGAAGGTGCTGCTTATGGTACCAAAGGAGAAAAATAAATCATCATTCTTACCCAGCTGTGACCTCTGTAAGCTACAATAATAGCCAGCTTTGTAAGCTATATTCCCACTAGTGCAACAGTGTCATAAATGTTACATATATTCCCACTAGTGCATAATGACACTAGTGCAGTGTCATAAATATTACAGAAGTAACCAACCACTTCCTACTTAGATTTAAGGCCTGCTCTACAAGATAAAACCCATGCCTAGTATCATTATTTGGAGTTCAGAACTTGTTGCTAGACAGGTCATATCTCCTATAGGAGACCTGCATAATAGTAAACTGACTCCTAATGGGTATAACTCTTTATACCTGTAATTTAGCACATTCATTGACCTTTAGCAGAGAAATCTCCTTTTACAGTAAATGACAACTAACAAAAGGACCAGAAGTAGTCAAGATACCAAGATATTAACCTACAGGACTCTCATCCCTAACACAGACATTTGTATCATTCACACACCCCTCCCCAAAACAAAAAAAAATCACTGAAGACGGGGGCATGGAAAGATTGTAAGAGCAAGAGGCAGTTGGTGATTACAAGAAAACAGTGTTTTCAGACACAATGGAGCAGTGGCACATAGGATACCACAATGGTTATGACAACATAGTTAAAACTTATGCAGACTCAAGCCAGACAACATCCCAGTGTAGATGGAAGAGGTATTCATGAAGTTATGCCCCTACCTGAGGAGATATTGATAATATCTTCTGATAGGGGGGTGTTATCTTTAAGGGTATGGCCCCTGGAAGCTCAAACATGCTTCAGTGTGTGGCCAAGAGCATGTAGCCAGCCATAATTGGACAGGGTGGTTTTGTTTAAAAATGAGGACATAGTGGTGGGGATGCATAATGCAGGCATAGATGTGGGAAGGATGGGTGGAAAAGGTGAGTGAGCATGGTCAAAATAAAATATGTGAAATCCTCAAAGAATCATCTAAAGCAAACCTGAGTCCTCACACTGCCTTTCAAAACCAAAGGCATAGGCAGTATTAAATTACACTAAGTTCAGAGACCTACACCTGTGGTCACAGTCTCACTGTGTTCTAGCCTGTGACAGTACTTCGAGCGCCAAATTTTAGTTTAAAACTAAATTCTCTTTCTCATATTAGAACAAGTACCAAGAGACCAGCATCTCACCTTTAAACTCTTCCAGACATAAATTCAAACCAAGTGTCATACTTCATCAAACCCCACTGGCTAATTAAAATTTTCCCAGTGGGTCCACTGGACTTAAGATGAGCAGTTTTACAAATTCCTGTATTCCTCAGTGAGAATTCCTCCCACGTCAGCTTCTTCTTTCTCACTGATCTGAGCATGGGACCAGAAAGCACAAAACCAATGCATTCTATTGTCTGGGCATATCCTTGAGCATTTGGATAATGTGGTAGCAGACACTCTCTAGGTCTTGTTGGGCTTTTTGTTTTTGTTTTTTATCCTTGGTCTTTTGGAGTTATGGTCAAGCAATACAGAAAGAGCCCTATTTTAACATCCATTTAGAAAAGCAGAGGCCATTTTCTCAAGCCTAAAAGGCAAGGGTAGGAGAGTGTCACTTCTAGGAATGAGTAGGCACATCTCTTCATCAGCCGTGAAATCCTGAAAAGATGGATGTGTCTCAGACCTCAAGAAATGTTTCAGGGTCATGAAAGGAGTTTTTCCTTCAGCTGATTTATGTGCGCAATTTCGGCAGGGTGCCTGTTCTGGAGTGCTTCCAGGGATCCATGGTTAGATCATGATGAAGTCAGCATCAACCTGTCAGCGTTCAATTTGGCTTCGAGGTGTGTTATCAATTTCCAGAGCATCTAATATACTCGGCTGAACCAACAGGATGGAGGTCACTCTGCAACCCAGCCATCACTTCATGTCAGTCTATCCCAAAGGTTGTGGTGCTGCAAGCTCACTTCCTAGAGTGCTTCCATCTCACACTCTACAGAGAAGGCAGCCTGAATCAGTTGACGGAGTATTCGAACCTCTTGTACATACCTTGGCTGCCCTTGGTTTTATTGCTACAGTGACTGAAGAAACTGATTGTTTTAGAGATGGAAGCAGAGCTTGACAACTTAGCCAATGTGTCTTTATTTTAGTTAACTATCTGCTAATAAAGAAACAAGTGCTCTCTCAGGAAAAAAAAAAAAAAATGTTATCGACATTCAAACTGTTTGGTGAATCTGAGTCCTGGAGACTGAACCCAGGGTCTTGAGCATACTAATTCAGCACTCTACTGCTGAAGTGTGCTCTCAAGCCTTTTATTTTATTTCAAACATTATGTCATACCACATTCGTTATATTATGATATATTATTTAAGACAGGGTTTTAACAAGTTGTCTAGGCTGGTCTTGATCTTGAAATTCCCCCACTTCAGCCTCCCTAGCCTGCACCACTAGTCTGAGTTTGCCTTTACATGCTGATGTGAAATAATCCCAGTGCTACAGGAAGTATAATGGTGAATGCCAAAATAATAACACAAGTTAATACATAAAACACCATTTATATAATATTTTATTCAAGTTATTTTACTGGATTTTGACACATGATAGCACTTTTAATACATAAAAGAAAAGGCAGAGCTCACAGGATAGTTCAGCAGGTAAAAGAATTTGCTACCTAGCCTGATGACTTGAGTTCAGTCCTTTGGACCTAAACAGTAGAAGGATGGAACAAATTCTCCACAAGTTGCCCTCTGACTTCCACATTCATACTGTGGTACATAACCCCAAGTATGAGTGTGTGCATGCACACACACACACACACACACACACTAAACAAATGCAATTTTTAAAATTTTAAACAAAAAAAAAGTACACTTAATGGCAGAGGCCTAAATCTAAATATTGTCTCTATTCCTTAGTCTGTTTCCCTGAGTAATCTTTCTCTTCTTTCCACCCTTCCTTTTCTCTGCCTCAAGTGGTGAAACCGTCTCTGTTAAGCACTGCTGAGTGGAGGATCCATTCTCAGCTTCTCTTTGTACCCACGGGTCCCTCTCACAATGCCGGGCAAGGCAAGCTTCTGTGGAGTAATCATCTTTGTGAGGAATCATTATCCAGTGTTTACAAATGAGCCGACCCAGGCTCAGCAAATTTGCAAAGCCCTATATTACACAGTTAGAAAGCAAAGCATGACACTAGGTATGAGAAAAGGATTATAGAAACTCTGGTCCTCTAACAAGTGGAGAGTCTGAAGAAGGGCATTAGTCACTCTAGAAGAGCGCAGCCTAGAGTATACAGTAAGAGACACATTGGAGAAGTAAACACTTGGTCTCACATCAACAGCTGGTTTCTCCCTTTGCTCTGTATAGGCACGACCAGTTACCAGCACATGCTAGGATGCAACCCCTCATTGCCAAGATAAATGATACAGAATGAGTATCGCTTCACTTCCTATGTGGAAATGACATTTTCCCTTTCTAATCCATTCTATGTCCTATTCATCTCAGAGAACTAACGTATAAAGAAATCATACGAATAATTACTCTTTCATGAGATCATCCATTTTATTCCCATTTTAGACCTATCTTGTCCCTTAGTCCATGCAATATCTCTGTAAAGTTATATATGAAAAAGTAAGGTATGGACAAGGAAGGAAATTACCTAATGGCACAGAACTCAAGTTACACAACCAGAGCTCCTATTTAAGTGCTGGGACTCATTTTTAAGAGCCTGGGCTCTTAACCTTACACTCATCTCATAGTATACTAGATAAAGAATGCAAAGCAGCAAGCTACAGTGCAATTCAACGTCTACTGAAAAAGTCAAAATGTAAAATTTGTCAGGAACATGAGGCCTGGGAGAATAAACTGTGCTTTGCAGAATGGTCAAGAAATGTATTGAAACATGAAAATTAATTCCTTTTCAATTTTCCTTTTGCACCTTTTTTATTATACAAGGATATATTATAAACACTCATATAAGCATTTTTCTAAATACCTTTTGTCAAAACTAGCATGTGACTGTAATTCACATCCTGAATTTTCAGAGCTGGCAAAAGAAATAGTAATTCACTGCTGACTCTTTGGTCGCATTTCCTAAAACGCTGGATCTCAAGAAATAGCCTGCAGTGATGATGAAGTACTAAGGTACAAATAGATGTCCCCTGTGTGGAAGGAAAATGTAGATGCAACAGAAAGCATGTGAGGCAGTACCCTGGCTTGTGACCATGCCTGCTGCTGTTTCAATGAAAGAGTAAAGACACAATAATTGAGAGACTATCCACATATGACCAGCTGTTTGCATATGAGCTGCATAAAAAAAAAAACTGGGCTTTACAACATTTCATAGGAAGAAGCTAGAAGACAGAATAGCTTTGTGCGACTCTTTGGTGTTTCATATTTACTACCTTTCATTCCAAGTTGAATGGACTGATAATTTCCATGTCCATATGGGAATCTTCAAATTTACACTCTTCACTGTGGTCTTTCATTCACGTCAGACATGTTAGAGTCTATAACTGATTTACCTTCCTGTATGGTGTGGATCTGGCACACACAAGTCAAATGTTTGGTCTGCCTCAAAGGTGAGATATGGTCCAAGAGTCAGATGAGGACGATAGATACTGACATACTTCTTAATATTTGTGTGAACTTTAAGAAATAAGTCTATTAGCCCAACTAAACAATATTTAAGTCGCAGACACTAAGAAATTAACTGTAATTTAAGATATAATAGCATCTAAGGTATAAAGTAGAAAATAAAACATATGTGAAAAATATTCAAGCACAATGTATAAATCCCTTTAATATTATAAAACATTATCATAAATATAGCTTAATCATAGCCAATGAATTTTCAGAAATGTGATCCTAAAATAGATATTTCATGGACCAGTGTTCTACTGATGGTAGACTAGAGTTGCTCAGCCTAGTCCATGAGGAAAAGGGAGGAAACAGCACAAGAGGGAAGTAGCGTCTTAGCCAGCCTGCATGGGCCTGCTTACCAGTCAGGGGTCAGGCAGCACATGGACTCTTATGGATCCTGAAGAGCAGGGTATCTCTGGAGGTAGATAGAATACAGTACCCCAAACCTCTGCAGCAGGCAGCAACTGGTACCCAGCAAGGCAAACATTTCAGACATAGTTTATAGATTTTACTACCAATTATTCTAGTTACCAGTTCATTCTGATAAGGCCTACAGACTCTGTGGAGGTAGGAAAGTACCCAAATATGAGAAATGAACATGGATTGATATAAAAAAGGGGAAGAGCAGAAACTAATGGATGCAAAAGCCTCCCGTGGTGATTAGCTCATTGTTGAGTTGTAAAGCATGAATGTTCCCTAATGAGGGGTAGTGTAGGTCTCAAATCATAAAAAAGGAGCCCCTCCCGAATACCAGTGGTGCTGTGTACCTACCATTGGACAATCCTAGAGCCAGAGGAGAGGTGTCAGATGACAGAGTAAGACCATCACTTCCTTCCTTAATGGGAATGCATTGACATTCTATCCCTTCAGCAGAAGAAAAATGTGTATTTATTCTATCTGCTTTTTAATACATAGTTTAGATGAGCAACTAATTCAGGTCTTCTGTGTTTTGTTGATACTTTTGATACTTTATTTTAACATATTTCTCTTAATCACAGACTGCATAGAATTTTGTTTCAATTGCTAAAACTGGGTGTGATTACTATTTGCCTTTTCCTGACAATATATACCTACCCTCTACTCTTGTACAGTCTAACTTGCAATTTAACATTCACCTCTAGTCCTTTCCTTCTTCCTCTTCCAGCCCTCTTCAAGTATGAAGCAATCAATCCCTTAAATTACAGTGGCAGGAATAATGTATAGCTAGATGCTTAGCCATTTCCCCAGATTTAGAAATTCAGAACCTGGTTGAAAGTAATGCCAGGTATCTGCATCCCTAATTTGATGTTCTCAGAAGTAGCCCTTCCTGCCAACTGGCAAGACTATCCTGCTCTGACAGTCTGACCCTTACACTCCAATTAAATATAAAAACAGATTTGAATCTCCTTCAGCCCATCGTAGTGTCAAGGCTAGTATAACTTCACTGTCATGTAACGCTGTTTAAATCAGCCTGCCAAGGAAACATGATTGTAGTACAGATTTTTAACATTCAAAGATATCCACTCCCCTTCCACTTACAAGGATTTTGAGGGTCAAAGCTATGCATTTTTATTAGATATTTTATTATCTTTCAACCTTTGTGAAGATCAATGTATTAGAATGAAGGGGGGAAAACGTTTTTCTCCCTCGGTTCTAAAGTGAATTGGTATAAGGGAACTACTAATGAGGATTTTTTTTTATTACTTACTGAAAGTTCCTAGTTGACAAAAAGAAAAAATGTTATGGAGGAGAGGTATATGTTGTTTAAATCCCATAATACTTTTTGAAACTTAAGCATCTGGTTGAAATAGATGAGCTTTAGAAAGGAATAGAAGTGTGGAGTTCTGAATTTTCTTAAAAACGTGATGCTTCCCAGAAAAGCAGCAGTATGTTCGGGGGGGGGGGTAAAATACTAAGAACTCTGGCTTGTAAATCTAAGCACAGAGACAAACATTTAGAGCTACATTTCCCATCGAACTGAAATGAAATGGGTTTCCTATTGAGTGTCTGATGATGGGGACTTGTCGTTTTTCCTGCGGTGTATGGTAGACACAGCTCCTAGCTTTCCCTCTGTCCTCACTCCATGAGTTCAGAAGGCGTGGCATTCTGCTTTCTACAACCGTGGGTTGATCGAACACTTTTTCTTTTTTTTAAAAAAACAAAAAGCTATATTATATAAACTCTGTCAATTCACAAAGCATACTCATGATATAACTAGGATTTTATTTTAAAACAAACCTCTAAATATTTTTTAAAAGATAAATTAGATAGATTGAAGCTATCTTCCTAGTTTTTATAACTGATAGTTCAGGGTCTAGTTTTTTTTTTTTTTTTCAATGTGAAGATACCTAGGAGAAACAATTATTTTGGCTCTTGGGCTCAGAGGTTCCAGGCTGTAGTCTGCTGGCTGAATTGTTTTGGGCATAAGGTAAGGCAAAGCAACATGGTCAGGAACATGTGGTAAATAAAACTTCTCACTCATGACAGTCAAGATGAAGAATCATGAGAGAAAGGGGCCAAAGCATGATATAGCTCCCTAGGATGTGGGTCTGCTTCATTACTTCCTCCTCCTAGGCCTCCCCTACTCAAGATTCTTGTACCTCCAGAAACAGTACCATCAGCAACATATCAAGGGCGTGCATGATACTGTAGCAGATGGTGACACCAGACCACAACAATCAACAATATGAACAGCCACCACCCTAAATGTGAGATGAGCCACTTTCTTGAAATTACAAACACTTTCTTGAAATTACAAACATTAGCATTTCTTAAAGCTGATATTGGTAGCATTAGTACCAAGGATGCAGGAATGGAAACAGGTGGCTCTCTGGAGCTCACCGGGCAGACAGCCTAGACTACTTGTCTCTTTGATGATTCCAGGCCAGTAAGATACCTTGTCTCAAGGAAGCAAACAAAGCTAAGCAAAGGAAGAGAGAAATATTATGATTAGCACACAATCTCAAAAGTAAACAAACACTGACATCTGCACTCAAATGCACATGCCCACCAAATGACACACACTCATACACATAGGCTGGCTGGTTAGTTAGTTGTAAAATGGACAGAGCATAAAGAAAAACAGCCAAGACTAATCTATACACCTTCACACATGTGTATCTACAAACACACAGTTCTTTTTTAAGAGATGCTGAGGAAAAGGGTAGAGTCATTTAGTGCTTATAAAGGAGAAACACTGAATAACTGACTAAGTTAGGCAAAGAGCATCCAGTCCCCAGGAAGCGTTTCTGACAGCCATGCTAATATACCATAACAATGACATGAGGTTTCTTCTGGATGCCGAGAAAAAGCTATTTGGGAAGAGCTTGTCAATAATGCAAAACTGGGCCAAAGGGTCTTGATGTTCAATTGCTTGCAAATGTCCATCCAAGCCTAATTGGAGGTGACTAAGCTCACATTCACAGCAAAAAAAGATCATCAGTGTAATTCTAATATAATTAATTAATTTAGAAGGAGCTTTCCTGGGATGCTACTTTCAAAAGTAGCTTTTGGGGTTTAACACCTTAGTCGTTTTTTGTGCAAGTATTTTTTTTTTCCTTCCTGAATTCTCCAGGTTCTGCTTTAAGTTCAGTTCTGTTTACAGGAAAGAAATGAGAGCAGGGTTAATGCTATGAAAGGTGTTTGCTCATAACAGTAACCCTACAAGCACATATAGCAACTGATACATCACAAAATCCTTCTGACTACCTCTCAGTAGCTCATCACCAGAGCACCAAAAGGGAAACAGAACACACCACCAAGTGAATTGTTTTGTGATTAAATAATGCATGAGGTCAGTGCAAACCATAACTGCCGGTTTTGGTTCCCTGAACTGCTACAGTAGTTTGACCTTGAGTCCATTTCTCTAGAGGATGACATTAAACCCGCATGTCATCTTCTTCCCTGGGCAAATTTGTTGTCTAGAGAAAAATAAGAAATCGGGCCTATAGAATTTCACAGATGAAAACACCGGAAAAAACAAAAACAAAAAAAATGCCAAGTGAATTTTCTTTCTTTCACCCAGTACTTGTCAATATAATAAATAAGTAAATTTATTTTTAAAAAGCAAACTAGGATTCTTATCACTAGTAAGTATACACTAAATCGTACAAAAATATCAGACCTTGTCAGTGTGGTAGCTATGCATATGTGTGAAACTGACTGACCCTAAGAATACCCAGATAACTGGTAAATACAGTCTCTGGGTGTGAGTATATACTGCCATAGTGAAATTAGCATTCATCCAACTAAATTAAGAAAATTTATTCTCTTAATTCATGCCAAAGATGGCAGTCATCCTCCAATCCATTTAAGAACTGGGTGGAAAAGGTTGAATTATCCATGGCATGTCCATCTTCTATCCTTCCATATCAGAGCTGGGTGTTCAGACTCAAACATCAGCACCAAGAGCATCCAAAACCCTAACCCTACCCTCCACCCCCCCCCCACACCCCCCACCCCCGATCTCAGGGCTTCAGCTTCACCCTTAGAATTATTCCTTGGGCTCTTCTGGGTCTCAGTGCCTTCACTCAGGCTGAATTATGCCACCGGCTCCTTCATTCCTCATGGTGCTGATGACACCAGCATGGAAGCAAATTAGTGCTTCTCCATAGCAAATTCTCTCTTACATGTCAACATAACTTCCTGTTGGTTTTCTTTTTCTGGAGATTGATGTTTAAACATGAAGTATAAATAATTGATGGTTGTGCTGTAAATGGAGATTCTTTTTTTTTTTTTTTTGCTTTATAGTGTTTATATTATTTCTATTTACAAAATTCCCAGATGTGCTTAGAAAAAGTATTGTCAATTTGTCAGTGAGAAGCTATGTGAGTAATTCATTGTAGATTATCATATATGGAACTAATTAAGTAACTGTCCTCAAGTTTGCAAAACTTTTGAATTGCTTATAATTTAGTCACTCTTGAACAAACTTTATAACACATAAGTGAGATATATTTCGTTATTTATCTCAAGGCACGTTTAAACTCTCACAACTCCAGCTTCTGGTATTTAAGAAAGACCTTAGATTAGAAAGAGCATATGTCCAAGGTTAATCATAATTTAAGAACTTAATTCTTGCCCATACACTCAGCTATTTACAAGACTGAAGCAGAAGATTTGATTGAGCCCAGAAGGAGTTCAAGGCCAGGCTTTGGAAATAGTGACACACCATTGTGTGTGTGTCTGTGTGTGTGTGTGTGTGTGTATGTGATTTTATTTATTTTCATATTTTATTTACATTTCAAATGTTTCCCCCTTTCCAGATCTCCCTTTTGGAACCTCCCCATTCCCTCCTCCCCCTTCCTCTATGAAGGCATTCCCCCACACACCAACCCACCTACTCTCGTCTTCCCTCCTTGACATTCCCCTAAAATGGGGCATCTAACATCCTCAGGCCCAAGGATCTCTCCTCCCCCTGATGGCTAATAAGACCCTCCTCTGCCGCATATGTGGCCAGCACCATGGGTCCCTCCATGTGTATTCTTTGGTTGGTGATCCAGTCACTGGGAGCATTGGGAAGTCAGGCCAGTTGACACTGTTGCTCCCTCCCATGGGACTTCAAACACACTCAGCTCCTTCAGTCCCTTCTCCAAGTCCTCCAGTTGGGACCTCACACTCAGCCCAATGGTTGCTGTGAAGTTAATTTTGAGTATTCTGAACTTTTGGCCTAATAACCACTTATCAGTGAGTACATACTATGTTCATTCTTTTGTGACTGAGTTACCTCACTCAGGATGATAGTTTCAAGTTCTATCCATTTGCCTGCAAATTTCATGAAGTCATTGTTTTTAATAGTTGAGTAGTATTCCATTGTGTAAATGTACCACATTTTCTGTATCCATTCCTCTGTTGAGGGACATCTGGGTTGTTTCCAGTTCCTGGCTATTATAAACATGGCTGTTATGAACATAGTAGAGCATGTGTCTTTATTACATGTTGGAGCATCTTCTGGGTATATGCCCAGGAGTGGAATAGCTGGGTCCTCAGATAGTATTAAGTTCATTTTTTTCAGTGTTCACCAAACTGATTTCCAGAGTGGTTGTACCAGCTTGCATTCCCACCAGCAGTGGAGGAGTGTTACTCTTTCGCTACATCCTGCATTTCCCTGATGACTAAGAATG
The DNA here is from genome assembly GCA_019843965.1 of Rhynchomys soricoides. Taxonomy (NCBI): domain Eukaryota; kingdom Metazoa; phylum Chordata; class Mammalia; order Rodentia; family Muridae; genus Rhynchomys; species Rhynchomys soricoides. The sequence goes on along the minus strand of JADRCH010000150.1, from coordinate 505,111 downwards.
TTGAACATTTCTTTAGGTGCTTCTCGGCCATTTGAGTTTCCTCAGTTGAGAATTCTGTTTAGCTCTGTTCCCCATTTTTTGATAGGGTTATTTCATTCTCTGGAGTCTAACTTCTTGAGTTCTTTATATATATTGGATATTAGCCCTGTATCAAATGTAGGATTGGTAAAGATCATTTCCCAATCTGTTGGTTGACATTTTGTCCTATTGACAGTGTCCTTTGCCTTACTAAAGCTTTGTAATTTCATGAGGTCCCATTTGTCGATTCTTGATCTTAGAGCATAAGCCATTGGAGTTCTGTTCAGGAACTTTTCCCCAGTGCCCATGTGTTCCAGACTTTTCCCCATTTTCTCGTCTACTAGATTCAGTGTATCTGGTTTTATGTGGAGGTCCTTGATCCACTTGGACTTGAGCTTTGTACAGGGAGATAGGAATGGGTCAATTTGCATTCTTCTACATGTAGACCGCCAGTTGCACCAGCACCATTTGTTGAAAATGCTGTCTTTTATCCACTGGATGGTTTTAGCTCCATTTTTAGAAACTTGGAGTTCTTGTCATACAGATTTTTCACTTGTTTGGTTAGAGTCACACCAAGATACTATATATTGTTTGTGACAATTGTGAAGGATGTCATTTCCCTAAATTTTTTCTCAGCCTGTTCATCCTTGGAGCATAGGAAGGCTACAGTTGTTTATCAGCTGTAGCAGATCTCTGGTGGAGTTTTTTGGGTCCCTTAAGTATACCATCATACCATCTGCAAATAGTGATATTTTGATTTCCTTCTTTCCAATTTGTATCCTTTGACCTCCTTTTGTTGTTGTCTGATTGCTCTAGCTAGAACTTCAAGTACTATATTGAATAGATAGAGAGAGAGAGGGCAGCCTTGCCTAGTCCCTGATTTTAGTGGGATTGCTTCAAGTTTCTCTCCATTTAGTTTCATGTTGGCCACTGGTTTGCTGTATATTGCTTTTACTATGGTTAGGTGTGTTCCTTGAATTCATGATCTTTCCAAGACTTTTATCATGAAGAAATGTTGAATTTTGTCAAATGCTTTTTCAGCATCTCATGAAATGACCATGTGGTTTTTTACTTTGAGTTTGTTTATGCAGTGGATTACATTGATGATGAATTTCCGGGTATTGAACCATCCCTGCATCCCTGGGATGAAGCCTACTTGATCATGGTGAATGATCGTTTTGATGTATTCTTGGATTCGGTTTGTGAGAATTTTATTAAGAATTTTTGTATTGATATTCATAAGGGAAATTGGTCTGAGGTTCTCTTTTGTTGTTGGATCTTTGCAGGGTTTTGGTATCAGTGTAACTGTGGTCTCATAGAATGAATTGGGTAGTGTTCTTTCTGTTTCTATTTTGTGGAATAGATTTAAGAGTATTGGTATTAGGTCTTCTTTGAAGGTCTGATAGAATTCTGTACTGAACCAATCTGGTCCTGGTGTTTTTTGATTGGAAGACTGTTAATGAATGCCTCTATCTCTTTAGGTATTATTGGACTGTTTAGATGGTTTATCTGATCCTGACTTAACTTTGGTATTTGGTATCTGTCTAGAAACTTGTCCATTTCATCCAGATTTTCCAATTTTGTTGCATATAGGCTTTTGTAGTAGGATCTGATGATTTTTTTAATTTCCTCAGAATCTGTTGTTATATCTCCCTTTTCATTTCTAAGTTTGTTCATTTGGATCCTGTCTCTGTGCCCTCTGGTTAATCTGGCTAAAGGTTTATCTATCTTGTTGATTTTCTCAAAGAAACAGCTCCTGGTTTGTTGATTCCTAATATCCTGGATGTTTTGGGTTAGGAGCTTTTTGGATTTTGCATTTTCTTTGACTGTTGTGTCCATGTTTTCTATGGTATCTTCCACATCTGAGATTCTCTCTTCCATCTCTTGTATTCTGTTGGTGATGCGTGCATCTATGACTCCTGATCTCTTTCCTAGGTTTTCTAACTCCAGAGTTGTCTCCCTTTGTGATTTCTTTATTGTTTTTATTTCTATTTTTAGTTCCTGGATGGTTTTGTTCATTTCCTTTGTCTGTTTGATTGTGTTTACATGTAATTCTGCCCATTTGATTGTGTTTTCCTGTAATTCTTTAAGGGCTTTTTGTGCTTCCTCTTTAAGGGCTTCTAGTTGTTTACCTGTGTTCTCTTGTATTTCTTTAACAGAGTTATTTATTTCCTTCTTAAAATCTTCTATCACCATCATGAGATGTGATTTTAAATCTGAGTCTTGCTTTTCTGGTGTATTGGTGTATCCAGGGCTTGCTGTGATGGGAGAGCTGGGTTCTGATGATGCCTAGTAGCCTTACTTTCTGTTCCTTATGTTCTCACCCTTGCCTTTTGACATCTTGTTATCTCTGGTGTTAGTAGGTCTTACTTTCTCTGACTGTGGCTTGTCCTTCGTACAAGCCTCGGTGTCAATACTCCTTGAAGAGCAGTTCTGTCTGAGAGGAAGTTGGGGTTGGAGAGCTGTGGTACTGCTTCAGCTCTGGGGTGCAGACAGAAACCAGAAGCATCTAGTCCCCAGCTGTCCCTTGGTTCCTCTGTCCTGATGGCTCTGCAAGGGTCCCTCTTGATCCAGTGAATTTGAACAGAAGTGGTAGTCTTGCCTGTGCTTGAAAGTGTGTTGGCACTCCTGGGATACCAGCTCTCTCCTGGCACTATTTGAATATGGAGCCCTGTGTCACAGGATCTGCTCCCCAGCCACTGAAAGAAACCAGAAGACCACTCCTCAATCCCTGTGTCCTGGAGATTTCAGCTGGGTCCCTCTGAGCAGACAGGCTTGCCCACACTCCTGGGAGTCTATCTTTCTCCCGGCACTATTTGGCTATGGAACCCTGATGGACCAGGCAGAGGTCTCCTGCCACAGATGGAAACTGGAAGGCTCCTTCCCCCGGCTGTTCCTCAGTCCCTGTGTCCCAAGGATTCTGGGCCAATCCCGTTGAGTTGTGATGCTAGTCTTACCCCCTCTCACGGTTTTTCCACACCCCTGGTATGCTAGCTTTCTCTCAGAGATATTTGGCTATGGAGCCCTGGTGGCCCAGGTAGAGGTCTCCGCCACAGATGGAAGTGGAAAGGCTACATGGTGGTTCTTTAAAAAGTATTTTCCAAATGTAACCCCCAACATTGTTTACATGGTGGATTTGAAATCCTGTGTTTAGATTCTGTTCAGCAGAGTAAATATCCTACATTCTTCTTCATAAAATGGACAATATCTAATGTAAGCATTGAAGTAAGCCTTTGATGTGTAAAGATTTGATGTTGTGTGATTGCTATAAAATTATGGAATAATATTGCCAACTTCTTAAACATGACAACATTTCCCCGGTTCCTTACGTTGTAGCTGGTGCTTGCTACTTTGTGCATTCTTCTTTCTTCCACTCCTTGCTACCCTTTTTCTTCCACCTATTCAATCCCCTCACACTAGATAAGAGATTTAGAAAGAGAGAGGTAGAGAAAGGAGAGAGATCCCTGAATAAAGTCATAGGGCCAGAAAGGGGGTGGCATTATTTTTAGACTAGATTCTATTGATTAGGGGCATTGAGTTCATTGGGGCAAGTTTGATTTTTGCTGCCAGGATATCTAATTTCTTCTTGTTGTCGTTTCTTTTTTGCACATGACTACTTAAGAAACTGTAACCAACACCAACCATCAACCAACCAACCAATACACAACCCACCTCACCTCTCAGGGCCATAGCATTATACACCCTCCAAAAAGTCTCCAGAATTCCAAATGTCACATATTTGCAGAAACTATCTGCAACTGAGGGAATCATATCCCTGCCAGAGCCCAAGGCAAATGATAGTCAGCTGCTGTGGACTTTCTGATGCATCTCCATATCTCACACATGGGATTAAAATGGAAACATATATTTCTTATATTTCTGTGTTTTTTAAAGAAACCAAAATTCAAAAATTTTCACTATAATCTCTTTCTATCCCTAATTACAGCCTAAGTAATCTAAAAATAAAAACCACAATTTCATCACCCCTATGCATAAAGCCTTTTAATGGTTTACTGATGGCATAAAATGTGGTCCAAGTTCTTAAAATGACATGTAAAGCCCTTGCTGACCCCTCTCCTACCTGCTTGTTTTAGCTCATCCATCCCCATCCACCTTGCCACACTATTTTGTCCAATTGCACTTCACATAGCTCAGCAACTCTACCTCCATACCTCCCTTCCTGGGCACATTTCTACTCTCCTATGCCTAATCCCTCTCTTACCCACAATTCATTTGCAATCCCATCTTTCATACAGTTCTTGCCTAGTTCTCATTATCTCTTGGAAGCCCTCACTTACTCAGTATCCACAATCATTGTGTTTTTCATAGTCCACAGAATCATTTACCACGTGTCACTTATCACCCGTTAGATGAGTATACTTTGCTTGGTGCTATATCGTCAACATTTATTTAATATTACCTGCGTAGCTATTATGATCATGCTTATTTTTAAGTGATAAAAAATGTCAAAGAACCAGCTAACAGGATCTCTTCCTGAACTCACAATTAGAAATTGTCAGCACAGACACAGTGCAAGGGGAGTAGAGCACCAGAAAGAAGAATGAACAAGAACAATACAGAGGAGAATGGGAAATATGGAGAGACACTCAAGACAGAGAAAGGTTTCACAATGTGGGCAATGTGCACCCTTGACGAGGAAAGTAGGAGTTTGATTAAAAAGATGGGGGCCAGAGCATCTCTTCAGAGTAAACACCAGATTCAAAGGGACAGTGGGATGGAATCACACAATGTATCCGAGGACCTTGAATTGTTCTGAAATTGCTCCTGCAAAGAAGAAACCCAGGCTTGATTGACATCAGTATCTTGGTTCACCTAAGAAATAGGCCTAAGATGTCTGAACTGGTTGGTTTTTGTTTTTTTTTAATTTTTTTTAATCTAGATAGGCTTTCTTTTATTTAAAACTATCCTTTGCCGTTGGCTTGTGATAATATTTAAAGATGATAAAAAAAACTCTCGCTTCATTCTGCTCACAGGCAAGTACATCCAGATCTTGTCATGCCATGCCGTTCAGCAGTCCAGCAGTGTCCTCCAGAGCCATCTGCTGTCCGTGAGAACAAGGCTTCAGAACCCAAATGATATACTTAAACCAGAGCAAAACAAGCTGGAGGCTCATTTCAAAAAGCATTGCTTTCCCAAGATGTATTCACTGGGAAAATCTGCTGTAAAATAGTGAATATTTTATGCAAGTAAAATTAGACCTTCCAACCTGCTTGGCATGATGCATGATTGCACACACGTACTGCAGGTGATTCTGCCGGAATTGAAGCTATTTCATTTTTTTTTTTTATTAGACATTTAGTCAAAAGGTCAAAAGGAAGATTTAGAATCCATGGTATCCCTGTATACTTTTAAAAGCTGGATTATTTACACCACGTTTTACCACAAAATGCCTATCTTTAAGCCATAAGAAATAGAAGTAGAATGGAAACAAAGAAAAATAAAACCAAATCATGTATAATTTCGCACATATAAATAGCAGCAGATACAACCAAAATAGTAGAAATCAGTTTCTGGGAAGGCATTCTAAATGAAGAGAGCATCATGAAATCCCATTGCTCACTATTCCAAATAGTTAGCCGAGTTGCTGGTACCTCAGACTGTAAGCCATCTCTTCCTTCCTTGGACTCCAAATAGGAGCAGTTACAGAAATGTTGTAACTCCATGGATGCTTGGTGCTGTTCCACCTGCTGTCCCTTTGAGCTTGCTATTTCTCTGAAGAGATGCCCTGGCCGTCCTCTTTATAACTAAAGTTCCTACTTTGCTTTCCAACTCTGTAAATGAACCCTGTGGAGATGCCCTTCTCCCTCTCAGCACAGCCATCCAAAGTGCTCATGCCTCCTTTTCTGCTGCTAAGTAAAGTTGGCAGAGACTTTAGTGTTCTTAGCACTAGCCTGCATCAACATGTCCTTAAGGTGATCTCACTGGGAAAATATCTTCATTGTAACCTGAGCACTTGGCATGAGAGTTGTGTTCAAAAGTATTTGATCAAAGGATCACTAAGAGAATGAATAGGTGAATGGATGGATGGATGAATGCTACCAAAGGCCTTCAGTGTTCCCACTGGCATAGTGCTTTAAAAACTGAAAATTCAGACCTGAAAAATCTCCCCTTCTCCTTTTCTTGTCATTAACCAAGTACCTAGTGGTGAATAAGAAAGCATTAAAAAGTGAAAACTTTTCATTTCACACCATTTCTCTTATTCATCCCATCCAGTTCCCCCACTTAGTGCAGACACCTGATTGTCATAACCCTGTAGCCTTGAACCTGTGGATTCAAGGGATCTTTCTGCCATTGTCTCCCAAGTGGTTGAGACTGTATACGGATGACCATGCACAGCTTCGATATGAAATGTAAAACCTACACATTTTTTGAGCCAAAATCAACTATGTACAACTGAAACTATAGAAAGTAGAACAGTGAGTAGAGGGAATGGTGTCAAGTTCAAGTGCTTCCAAGTGTCAGCCTGGTGAGGCTGATGGTGAGTCTTGGGTCCTGAAGGATCATTGTCTTTACATAAGAAAAAAAGTTTAAAAGAAAACTTGGAATAACTGAATAAATATGGGAGTAAATGTTCTCAACTCCACACCTGATGATTATAAACTATCCTCAATTTTTAAACACATTTTTAAAAGTTCTGCATTTTTTGACAATCCTCTCAGCTATCAACTATCCCTAAAATAGGGTCAGCTGTATTCAACTTTTTTTTTCCTTTGCATGCAGACATTTAAGTTTTGGACTCTATAGGATGTGGGTTAGTAGCCTGTCCTCACAGAGTACTGCTGTGAGGATGCTGAACATCCTGAGCAACTGGACCTAAACTGACAGCTTCTATAGATGTCACCGTGCCATCTCCTCTCTCCTCAGATCACCCTCTCTGACAATGGGTAATTTGAGGTCACCGCTTCACTCGGAACTGATGCAGCAAAACACCCCAAACAGCAGAAACAACCTTGCTTCTTGGATATGCTCAAAGCACTGGGCTCTCTCAAGAGCCTCTGTGTAAAGTGCCTGTGGGCATAAGAGAAAAACCCAGTCTAGCTGTAGCCTTCCTGTCTATGTTGCTTTAGACAGGACAGAAGGCTACTCTTTTTGTTTAACCCACTGTAGAATTACACTGATTAACAAATTATAATATATTAGACCTTTACAAAAGCTACAAAGCCCTCAACTTACAGTAACACCTACCATCTGTCCCGAGTCACTGAACAAATTAGTGACAAGAGAGGGCTGCAAGGCCAGATAGCCAGCCCCAGCCGCCTTCCCTTTGCAGGCACTCTAGGATTTACAACCCGTATCCCTTCCCCTCAGAAGCCTATCCTCTCTGTGCCTTTTTGAAAATTTGTTCTAAGAAGAACTTGCACAAATAACACTAGAATAAATACAGGCTTGCCTTGCTTTCCCAATTTATTAGCCTAATAACATGATCTAAACACTTTCCAAAAGTAACATCCGACCATGAATGGAAATAAATAGGACACAGGCTTTCAGAGAAACAGAATTAGCACATGTGATATACACAAATAATTGTATCATTAACACCTCAAAGTATTAAATTTCTCAGAGTTTATATTAACTATTTATTTATTTGCTTTACATTCCAACCACAGTTTCCCTCCCTCCTCTCCTCCTAGTTCTCCCCTCTCCAATCCTCCTCTAATTCTCTTCATAAAAACGGGAGGCCTCCCATGAATATCCACCAGCCCTGGCAGGCCTCCCATGAATATCCACCAGCCCTGGCA
>JADRCH010000150.1:430060-491083 GCA_019843965.1 Rhynchomys soricoides | reverse complement strand
TCAGTTATGTACCCAACTCTCCAGCTGAAGTGTTTTCGAGTCTCTAGCAATGTCCCATCATCTCATCGTGTGGTTACACTAGTGGACTTCAGATATCAAGGAATATCTAATTCTTCATCTCTGAACACTGGGCTGCTCATTCGCCTGTAAAACCACAGGAGTGGATTCAAGGTGTTTTTCCCCAGGGACCTAACAATTCCCTTCCAGACATCTTTGAAATGAGGGTTCTGCTAATTCCCTCATTTGCCTTATGAAGCCTAAATGAAGTTCCAACTTCAGAGTAATCCTTTTTCTCTTGAAGTTCATAGTGTTTCAATTGTTAAATAATTAAGGATTATAGTACTCGAGAAGCTCACCTTTCAAAGAGGTTTCCCGACCACAAATTCATCAATGGTGAAAGAAAACACATAGACTTTATTCTCTGCTCCTCCCCCACACTTCCCTTAACACAGATTTTGTGCACATTGAGAACTCAGATGCTGTGCGCATGAAAATGCTGACAGTATTGAAACAATCCCTTAGTGGCGGATTCTGACTGATGAAAATAATTTTGCTGGAAACTGAAGCCATCTCCTGGGTTTGCATTAGATGGAACTGCTCCTTGTTCTCTACCGCCATCTAGTGGCGTAAACGTCGCCTCATATGTGCAACATGGCAGTTCAGAGCTGAGTTTTAGAGATTACTACAAATCGAATGGATGAATTGTTTTATTCTTGTCATCACAGTAAAATGGGATTTACAGAGTGTTTCAACAGATAAAATGTAATAAATGTTAATAAAATTTAAGTATAACACAATGACAGACGTTAGCATCTAAGCAGTATAAATTTGTGCAATTTAATCTTTTTACGATGTTCAGATGTAAACTTGAACATTAAAGGAAAAAAATGCAATGTACCTTAATGGGTGAAATATAGAAGTTTCTCTGCTCTTCTGATTTTGTATCATGGTAAAGATTTAAAAAAATAAATGTAATTATGGCTGAGGAAAAGCAAGAAAATAGCATCCTCTCAAATGCGGAGTTGGTACAGACTATTCAGCCTGTTTAACCATTTGTCTTCAATTAGATTAGAGCTTCAGCCTCATTATTATTTATAAACATAATACAGTGCTTAATGAGTGTTGAATAACATTTAGTTTTTAATGTCCCATAATCTGGAACTTTCTCCAAATGGCATAATCGTGTGTTTAATTGTGTGAATCTAAAGTAAAAATAAATTTCTCTAATGAATGAAATAAAGTCCTTCCAAAGTGAGACTTCCCCCCATGAAAGCTTTTTTTTCCCTGAATAACAGTTATTGGAGGAAGTTTCTACCATGGTGACATTATCCAAGCTCTCTCTTTTAATTTAAAGCATCAACAGTATTATCAAGCACTTAGGAAATGCAAACTAGAGATATCTGAACGGAATGCCTGTGTCTTAATACACTTGTGAGCCATCTGAGAAATTTCATATTTGTTTTTTCAGGGTGGGAAAATCCCTATACGGTGGACAGCCCCAGAAGCTATTGCCTACAGAAAATTCTCCTCAGCAAGTGATGCGTGGAGCTATGGGATTGTCATGTGGGAGGTGATGTCCTATGGAGAGAGACCATACTGGGAAATGTCCAACCAAGATGTAAGTACATGGACACTTCTGTCATCTTATGAACAGAAAGACATTAGCTTGATGGGGAATGTCCTCTTTTAATTCTCTCTCAGATTAACCCTTGTCTTGCTGACAGTTTCGTAAGGGACTAGAGGGAGGAGGGACTTGAGAATGTGCAGAACATTCTACCCCAAGTTGACTGGGTGAGCTGGACTTTGTTCCGTGCTGGGCACACCTCTTACCTGAGATTCTCTCAGAACTGCTTACTTATAGTTAAACAAAAGAAAGAGTAATGTTGACTTTTCATTTCATCCACAAGGCAACTCTGTGCACCACTGTAAAGTCCAAATCAGCCTAGTCTAAATAGCCCTTCCAGGAAGAGTGAATGCTTTCCAGCAATGCAATATCAGTAAATGTCATCTCACAAGGTTCCTTTGAGATACATAATCTTTCGTGTCATCTTTTTTCTTTGGTTGTTTTATCTGTAGCAATTACATTTGTGGTTGATAACATTACAGAACGGAACAATTCGTATGCGTAGACACTATGATCGGCCCAGAGTCATAGAGACAGTAATCAGAATTACAGACATTCCAACAATGCAAGTGAGGGCAAGGTCAAAGCAGACAAATGTGTTATCTCACCACTATCTCATCTAAGAATCCAGGTCGGTCTAACTGTCCTGCCTTCCAGAATGCACCCGGTGGTTTCTAAAGCTATAGCCATAGGAAATCAACACTGATATGGCTTCGAATGTCCATAGATGCAAAGAGAGCTCCTTGACTGTAAATCATCCCTAAACATACACAGCGCATAACTAGTGTAGCATTACATTCCTTTACTCCAGCTAAAATCTTACAACCTCCCTTACAAACCTCCACACCTCACACTTAGCTACTACAGATTCCAGTTCCTAAAACTTTTATAGTTGGGCAACTTGTTCTGGTTTGACAAAATATGTTTAGTTTTGGTTTGGTTTGGTTTGGTTTGGTTTGGTTTGGTTTGGTTTGGTTTTTGAGATAGGATTTCACTGTGTAACTCTGACTGTCCTGGAACTCACTATGTAGACCATGCTGGTCTCAAACTCAGAGAGATCCACCTGACTCTGCCTCCTGAGTGCTGGGATTCTAAAGCCATAAATGTGGTTAGATTTTGGTCACAGTTGATGCTTCTACTAACAGAGAGTATTGCTTTTGCAACTGAGTCCTGCTTCATTGTCTAGGAATCTACTGACTGATCATGGGGATTGCCAACACCAGATTCATATAAAACAGCAGGGAAAAGATCACGTGAGCAGTCGTTGCTCTCCAATGCACAATGTCAAACACAAAGCCAGAATAGCAGGGTGCCCAGAACATCTGAAACATCTGGTCTTACACACAACTGTTCATTACCAGCAATCTCTGTACCATACCCATGTCATATGACTAGAATTCCATATTCTCTAGGAGAGTTTTATCTAATGAACCCCTCACTCTGTGATCGAACCTTTTTTGTTGTTGTTGTTGTTGTTTGGGTTTGGTTGGGGGTTTTTGTTTTGTTGTTTGTTTGTTTGTTTGTTTGTTTTATAGTGGGTATCAGTTCATAAAGCTTTTTCCAGAACTTTCTGAGTTAAAATCTCCAACTGGAAACTTGTTCCTTTACTACCAGAACCTCCACTTTGGATTATGGTTTTGTTTTATTTTTGTTGCTCATTTGTACTTCTTAAAAACCAGGTAGCTAAGTCATGTAAGCCCCAATTTCCATTACTGTAATACCCACTTTAACCCTGAGACATTGCTCTCATACAGATTCTGTTTAGAGTAAACTAAGCCATTCAAGCAATCCCAGAATGCATTTCTCTTCAGTGCTGCTTCTTGTCTAGAGTCACATGGTAATGAGTTCTTCATGCTTTTAGATCACAGCTGTAGTAAATTTTTCTAACAAGCCATGGCCATTGCCGAAGAAAGCAAGGAATAACTCTGACTTTATGTTGGTTTGTTTGAGTTCATGCAGATTCCTGTTTGGAGCTGGGCCCTTATAGAGTCCATGTCTTAACAGTTAGGAGAAAGCCTAGAAATGAAATAAATAAGCAAAATTATAATATGTGACCTGACACTAATGGAAATAACACAAATGAGTAAGATAAACTCCAGACTTAGATTTGATTTATGAATCTCTCATGAAAGTCATTCACTTAAGGCAATAAGAGTCATAATTAGTCCTTCTTGTTAGATACCCAAAGGGAGTTATTCTAATAAAAGGCTGGCCAAGAGGAAGAGCCATTTCTTGAGTTTCCTGATCCCTAGATTTTCTTTCCTCCTGGGACACATTGCAGTCACATGGCAAGCATGGCCATGATGATGTGGACTATGATTCAATCATGTAAACTGCTTAGACTTTGGAAGTGCCTCAGTTTCATGACTAAATGAAATGATAAAGAAATGAGTTAAGTTCTTCCTAATGTGCCTTCTCATTGTAAGATGCTGTGATAGCAAAGATTCGTGGTCTTCCTTCTCCAGTATAGCATTCTCCCCAGCTCAGCTGAGCTGCCAAAAGTAGACAGGACATTCATAGATCAGGTACAAGTGAGGATGCCAGACCACAAGACAGATTGCTTAGGGAGACAGCTTTTATGGGGAATGGACCGATTGTGCCATTTCAACTCAGACTGCCATGTAAACTGTTCTTAATTGTTGCCTAGAGTGGTCCAGAGCCTGTTTTCAGACTCTTCCTGCCTGGATTGTGCCCAACAATTCGCCCAGCAGTTCTGGCCATAGATCTTGATGATTAGCATACAAGATGGCCACTTAGAGAGTGGTTTTGTCTATTAAGCCTCATTTGGCCACACGGGCTCCATCTGGAACAAGAGAGGACACTACAGCCAGGAGTCACCTGGCACTGAGCCCGTTATCACTTTTTCTCTGAACTTTTCTCCACACAGAGCCAAAAGAGGGTCTCAGTCGCTGTGGTTTCCCTGTCTTCTGTGGGTGACCAAGGGATATTCAAGGAGGAATCGGGGGGTGGGGTGGGGACGGAGATGTCGGAGCTGAATTCAGGAAGTCAAATCTTGAAGCCTTCATTGAGAATCCACACATTACTAGATGAAAGCAGAATGAGCTAAAATCTTTTATGTTTCCCATGAATACCTTCCTCTGCTACCAGAATGGGAGCTGGGATTCTGTTTAGCTAAACATATTGGAAGTCAGCATATCTGCGATGGATCCAGTAACTCAGATTTATGTTTAGAAGCAGAAATCGCTTAATAAAGCTTTTTTGACTGCTCTGTTCAAATACTGGCTGTTCCCTGTTTGTCCTTGATCCCTCATTCATGCAGTTAAGTTATAGCTTCACACTTGACCATTTCCAACCAAGATGCTTTCTAAGAAAAGTAATGAGATAGAGAATAAAAGTCCAACCATGTTCTGTCTCAGTGTCTTATATACTTTTATTGCACTTTGGTGAGTTAACAGAGCTGTGGGCACAGATCAAACAGAACATTACAATGTATTATGTTTTTTAATGAGTTTAGAAAATTTCAGACGGTTTGTAGGAAATGGTTTTTCTCTCCTGCCGACTATGGAGTATTTTATTACAATGAACAATTCTGAGTCTGCAGAATCTGTGTTACAGAATAATATAATGAGTTTCCCAAAGGTCAGTGGAACTGTACATTAGAGAATGGAAATGAGGAGGGGGAAAAAGCAGAACACATAGAACTATCCTATAAAAAAATAAAAAATAAAAAAAACTAACAAAATATAATACAGGTGCCAGATGCTCAACCACTCAGCAAGTACTTACTAAACATGTGCCACTCGCCAGACCAGGTGTGCATGTGGGACAAGGATGTGGGAAAATCAGTCCTCTGCTGTGTTAAATGAAATAAACAAATCGCAGAAAGACAGATGCTGAACACTGTCCCACACAGGGATGCTAAGAAGGTAATCACATAGCACTAAGGAGTAGACTGGTACTTAACCAGACTCTAAGAAGAAATACTAAGAGATGCCTACAAGGAGGTCAGACACCATGTACCAAGTACCCAAATACAGACAGGTCAGGGAAACCAGGTCTAGTATTCTAGGTGGCACATTCAGGTAACTACAGAATACTCCCAGTGATTACATATTGGGGGAGGGGTAGTTTTCTGTGTTTGTTTGCTTTGATTTTATTCTTGAGACAGGGTTTATCTATGTAACCTTGGCTGTCCTGGAACTAGCTCTATAGACCAGGCTGGCCTTGAACTCAGAGATCTGCATGCCTCTGTCTCCCAAGTGCTGGGACTAAAGGTGTGCACCACCACACCTGGATTGATTATATATTTTGTAAAGAACTAGATGAGAGAAGCTTGAAGAGTTCCAAGGCAAAGAAATGACAAATAGTTTTAGAGGAGGAAAGGTTAAATACCCTGATTGAGAATTAATTACCCACAGTATTCCATAAACATAAAAAAAGAATTAAGGAGACATATTTTTCAATAAAGATATCCATTATTTCAGTGTAGAGATGAAGTTCTGGTACTTTATTAATCCTATTAGACTGACACACATCAAGGGGGTGTGCTCTTCTTTCTTTTTTTTTAAATGTAATAAAACATGGTATGACTACAATATTGTTATTTAAAATATACATACCACAAAAGCATGCAAGATCTGTTATGGAAGGTTTTTCTGATTATGAAAGAAAGGAACCCAATGCAAACTAACTTGAACAAAAAGACTTTTCTTTTTAAAAGATGAAACAGCAGGTTGATTAACACACTGAATCTGGGTGTGCAGTGCCTTAGTGTGGGCCTGGGTTTCTAGACTCTTTCTTCTCCTGCATTCTTTGCTCCCTCCACATCTGGGGCTCAGAATTTCAGGCTAGCCACACCACTACAATGAAACCTTTTTAAACTTCACACGCCAATCCCAATGTGAGAGAAAAATGGCTGTCTCAACCTTGATCTAAACCCACATCAGAGAAGCAAGTAATGTCATCAAGCTGGGTCTCCAGGCTAGTTTTCTCCACTCCAACATCGATGGAGAACTATGACTGCAAATTTTCCCTCAGTCAGGTGGAATGAGAGGATTGCAAGCTGAGGGCAACTGTGCAGCTAGAAGATAAGTGAGCTTCTCTAGTTTCCTTTTGGGATATTTGTACATCCTTTTGGGATATTTGTCATTTAATAGCAAGCAACTTTATTGCAGTCTTACTGTCATGTGACACCAGAAGTTAATAGGGTATTACTGTATTCTAATCTAATAACCAAGCAAACTGGAGAGGCCAGTATGCCTGCAGAGTCTCTCAAAATCAGCAGCATTAGAATCTTGGGTGGAGGTGTGTCCTGAACATTGGAATTGTTGCTGAACCATGGTGTCAGCCTCTATATACTAGACGGTAGTAGCGTTCCTCTTCAATAGCCACCCAAAAAATGCCCTGGTCATTGTCATGTCAGAGATGGGTGACAAAAATTACCCCCAGTTAAGAGCCACTGATAATATAGTAGAAAGCTCTGAGTTCTGATCCCAGGCTCATGGCTGACTGAACACTTAGGCAAGTCATTTAAGCTTTCTGAAATACCATTTTCTGGAGTTCAAAATAACTAATTGTAGATACTGATGAAATACAAGATAACTCATTTATTATATATATTATTATATATATATTATATATATGCTGTTTAATTAATCATGGGTAGTAAAGGCTTGGATTTTAGATATTTGCTATAAATCACCTGTTTTGTTGTTGTTTGGCACACTATGTTTTACTTTTTTAAGTATTTTATTGGGACATTAATGTATCAAACTTCAAAAACATGAAGCACATTGGAGTAACAGAATAACTAAAGCAAACAAAAAATTAAAACATGAGAAGAATGAGTCTTTTACCTGTCTACAATAACCTTGTGTTTAAGTGAACAAAACTCCCTCATTAAAAATACAGACAAGGGTGTTGAAGAGATGGTTAACATGAAACAACTATTTTAGGTGATGAGTTTGCTTAAGAATCAAGATAGGGGCTGGAGAGATGGCTCAGCAGTTAATAGCACTGACTGCTCTTCCAGAGGTCCTGAGTTCAATTCCCAGCAACCACATAGTGGCTCACAACCATCTGTAACTAGATCCAATGCACTCTTCTGGTGTGTCTGAAGACAGCTGCAGTGTACTCATATAAATAAAAATAAATAAATCTTAAATGTTGATAAATTACTATGTTTTTCACTGTGTTTGGGGTTCAATATTCAATAATCCATTGCTAAGTCTGAGATACATCTTTTTCTTCCCCTAATATGTTTACAGTTTCATCAATCATATTTGGATACACATTTTACTTAATTTCCATGTAGGATGTAAGAATAGGATCAAGTTCAGTTCATTTTTTTTTTCTGTGTGTGTCTAGTTGATTCAGCATCATTTTATGAAGATATCATTCTTCTGGCGTTGCATAATCTTTACATGCATGTGGAAAAAAGTTAGCAGTCCATAAAAAGAAAAGAAAAGAGTCAAGATAGTTCTCTGAGGTAAATTCCATTATTATCTCCATTTCCAGACAAGAGAACTGGAGCTTAGAAAGAATTAATGATCTATCCAAGTTGTTGGGAAACCATGGAATTGATGTTTAAGTCCCTGCTTAATCCAAAGTGCTTGCTTTTAGCACTAAATTGCAAAGTAGACATCCAGGATTTGAAGGAATCTACACTCTACTCTAACTAATGAGACCAAAGCATCTTTAATTGCGCATGCTACTCCGTCACACAGAAGAATTTGCAATGCCTCCTGCTTGCAAAAGGATGCAGACTGACCTATCACTGTTGAGAAATATAAAGCCTTTTTGCAGTTTTCTTGTACCTCGATGTTAATATTTTATGAAATGCACTATCCTGTTATTACATTTCATACAAACAATTCAGTCGAATTTTAATGAATGACAGAACTATCCCATTACCCAAAACAGTTTCAAGGCAGATTGAAGGTGGGGGAATGTCTTGCTGCTTTTAAGCATGTGAAGTTTATCTTTCATTTCTGTAAGGTAGATCAAGGTAACATTGTATGTTGTTTTCATTCAAGTTCAAAATCATTGCAATTTATTACATATGGGAAGACATGGTGGTACACCAGCTCCAAAGATGGCACCAAGGGCAGTGCTCTTCCCCACTCCAACAATTGTAATGAGCTTCGCGGGGGTGGGGGGGAGGCAAAATATGAACAGCAGAAAGCAGGAAAAAACCAAATCCACAGAGTCAGTAGGTGGGGAAAAGGCCACCTGCACTTAAATGAGAAGCAACTTCAGTGGAGCTAATGATCTGACTGCTGTACTGTAGTCTGGGGGTTTGTTTTGTTTCCATGACTAGAGAAAAAAAGCCTTTGAAATGCAGATGTCTCCTAGGGGCTTAGGCTCTACCACTAAGCTCATTCCTTTTTCTCTTCTAAGAAGACTTCAGAAACAATCTCACTTGATACTTGAAGAAAGTACAATGCTGCCACAGTGTGTTTGGGTTTTCTCTACCTAATTTTTAAAGTTTTGATGATGATGAGGAGGAGGAGGAGGAGGAGGAGGAGGAGGAGGAGGAGGAGGAGGAGGAGGAGGCGGCGAAGAAGAAGAAGAAGAAGAAGAAGAAGAAGAAGAAGAAGAAGAAGAAGAAGAAGAAGAAGAAGAAGAAGAAAGAAGAAAGAAGAAAGTTTCCCTGTAGGTTATTTTCTGATGCTCACTTGAAGGCGCAAGATGGGATGTATCTTTCAGATTTTTATGAAACGTTTTGAATGTGATGTGACTGGAAACATCATTCTGGAATTTAGGAAGGAAGAAAATATGTTTTCTGTATTTCTTGATTGCCCCTATAATTCTATAACCCTTCTCAGTCAGGGGTCAGCACTGCAGCAAGACTGGAGGATGCACAGAATCCACTTACCTAGAAATGCAGCGTGGTTTTATGACTCAGAGACTCCAGTCATTTTCAATTTTTTTTCCTCTGATTAGATTTTCCAAACTCGACTGTATTATGTAATGGTCCCTGTGTAATGATCTGTGTAAGATACAGTAAATTGCTAAAATCCCATTGCTATTATTTCAACTCTCCATTTTACAGAGGGAATTTTTGCCTTGATTTGAATATGTATTCTACTGAAGCAATTTCCAAAATGGCCTCGTCTCCTCAGCCTTTCAGTAATTCACAATCTTGGTGCAGGCATTTGGTTGAGAGGCAGCATTTTAATTAAATGAGCACTAATTGCACCTGCATGAGGGTGGATGCCTGCTCAGAAACAAGAGAAATAAGAAATAAAAAATAATGCTGTGAATCACAATTGTAAATAAGTCAGTTAGTGTAGCAAGTAGAAAAAGCCAGTTACTCACATATGTTACTGCTACTCGGAACATTTAAGGAAAGAAAGGCTTTCTTTTCTAACTACAGGATCACAAAACTGATAACATACAGCATGCACAGTGTTTCCAACAAAACAAATAATCAAAAGCAATCAGCTATACCTTTGATTTCCACTCAAAAGAAATGTATTTGCCATTTTTGGGCTCTCTTGGTCTTTATGTGTGTTCTCTGATGGTCATTTACATAAAGAGTATTTTAAATTTTCCTTTCCATCTGCACTCAGCTACTTTTTTATATATAGATTTTAAACTGTTTTAGTGAACTACGGACCAGTAATATTAAAAGTTGCCCAATATGGTTCTGAATTTAACATGAAGTTCCAAAGTAGAAAAGTTTGCTTAGCCCTAAAACAGAAATGGCTGTGAGACCTGAGGACACTGCCCTCTTTTTTAGAAAGTTAAATAAATTAGTCTTGGACTTGATCTTCATACTTCTAAAGAGTTTAAGCCACAGTTAAAAAAAAATTGTGATGTTGCCCAAATCTTCCTATTTTTTGTTTACAAGGTATAGCTTCCATCCTTGTCTGGATGTTTGCTTCCATATGGTGACATCTACAGCTCTTGGGAAACTGTTCTCTAAATGCAGAAGAATCTGAGCTTTAGAGCACTTAGCAAGGCTCCTTCAGCTTCAGAATCTGCAGACATAGCTTCTGGTATACAACTGCAGGCAGAATCAAGTGCTTGTTTCTTTATTAGTAACAGAGCCTTTCTTACTTACCTCTGTTCCCAGAAGTGACTTTCTTTGTCATCTAATTAAAATACAATTACATAATTTCCCTCTATTCCCTTTTCTTACTCTAACTCTTCCGATGTCTCCCACACATGCACATACCCCAATTTCTTCAAATTCCTGGCTTTCCCTCCTTTAATTTTTATATACTATATAAATACACAAATACAACCTACTGAGTCCATTCAGCATTGCTTGCATGTACATAAATTCAGGGCCAACCACTTGATATTGGCTAGCCAACTAGAAGCCCCTCCCTGGGGGAGGACTACCGCTGGAGCTCTCAGCATTTCTTAGTTGTCTGTCGTTCTTAGTAGAGGGATGGGGCCCCATGAGATCTCTACCTTAGCACGTCTATTGGTACTGTCATTGCTCAGGTCTTATTTAGCAAGCCACATTATTGAGGAATCACAAATGTAGCTTTCCTGTCCTTTCTTGGAGACACAAACCCATAGCAGATTCTCTGCGTCTTCAGACTCATGTAATCTTCCCATCTTCTGCCATGTTCCCTGGTCCGTAGGTTCAGGAGCTTTGTTGGAGATATGTCCACTGGAACTGAGCACCTATGGTTAGTTATTGCAAAGAGAAGTGTCTTTAGTGAGGGTTAGGAGCCATATTTGTCTGTTGGCATAAAAATAAGTAATTAGAATGCAATAAAGAATTATAGTAATTCAGTAAATTAGGCATAAAAAGTCCTTTGAGATCCATGACCCCACTTGCTACTGGGTAGTTGGCTAGGTTTTCAATTCAGGCATGATTTCTCTGGTGTACAGTAGGTCTTAAGTACAAATAGACAAGTGTTAATTACTTCCAAGATATAAGTTCTACTTTTGAACCTTTAGGGATATCTTGCCATTCTGGGCATTGTGTTTCACAGGCATCACAGATGGGTAAGACTATTGATTGCTTCCTTACATTGGCAACATGCATAGCACCTTCTGGAGCTATGGAAGTTAGTCCTCCAGGAGGAGGCTTTGAGTGTGGCTTTCAATTGTTAGAGATAATGATTGTCCAAAGTTGTCACCAACAACTATTTAACCTATGAAAGTCGTAACACTTATTCTTCTACTCATTCAGCAACCTACTCTGGGACAAATATACTCCATTTTATACAGGCTCGACTGGTCTTGTAGAAGACCCAAGTTCGAGTCTCAGTACCCACATGGTGGCTCATAACTGTCTGTAACTCCAGTTTCAGAAGATCTGATGTACCCATACACATTTCAAAAAGAAAGAAAAGGAAAAAAAAGACTGATAAAAATGAAAGAAGAAGGAAAGAAAGCAAGATTGAGAATTAACTACATGGTTTTAGGAAAGTTTTCATCTTAAAAAGAAAATGTTAAGCTAAATGATAAGTCAGCACTTGATAATGTATTCTCTTTTGTAGCTTATTCGTTCATAAACTTATTCTCCTTTTTTTATGATTATTTTTTCACCAGCTCACTGGATTTTATTCCACCTCCTAAGACAATGAGCCTCAATTTTCCTTATAGTCAAGGTGCCCATGAGCTGCTTTGATTACTCCTTAATCAAGGGATCAGAAAGTACCTATCATCAAAGCTTGCCCCAGAAGAAATATTTATGACTGTACAGTTAATGCAACCTTTCCTCACACTTACCCCAAAACACAGTTTTCAGAAGTCGCCGGGCTGAAAGTTACAGCTCTGTTGCTTGATTTGACAAGGTTCCATGCTTGGTAGTGCTAAGAGAAGGAAGAGATTAGCAAATCTTGAGTTCAGTTCTACCAGCTGAGAGAGTGCAACTATTTCTGAATGACCAGAGCAAAGGGCCAGGATGGACAGATCAGAGGTGAAGACTGAGATCCAAACTGAAGTGGTGTGTACCAAAGTAATAAATATGGATATCAAGGGATAAAGTTTCCCTAGGGCTCCAGAAATGGAAGTCATTGAAAGACAAGTGATGGCAACAGCTTCAACTACACAAGAGACACCCAGAAAAGAAGACTCAAGAGCAAAGAAGACTCAAGAAGACTCAAGTAGGCAAAGAGTTGAGGATGTGGCTGAAGTCTCATGAGAGAGTGTCTCTTCTACTTCTGTGACGCAGAGGCTGTGGTGATGACATTAGTCTATTTTTGATGTGATACTGAGTAATCTTCCAAGTCATTTAGCCTTAGCTTTCTTATCTACAGGCTGTATAACAATACATATCTTTAAATGAGGTAATCTGTGTTCTCAGCTCATAATTTGGCATTCAGTCTGATGTGTGTGTGTGTGTGTGTGTGTATGTGTGTGTGTATCTCACATAATAAGGTGAAAACCAATTCATACATATATGATCTCTTAAATCTAAAACCCACGGAATGATGAAAATTAGATCAATGAGTCAAGAAGATGCTTTCCATTCAAGCATGAAGGCCTGAACTCAGAGCCCCAGCTGTGAGTCCAGTAATGGAGAAGCTAAGATAGGAAAACCCGCCCCTTCCCCCAACACTCCCCCTCCCTGAACTCACTGGTCAGCAAGTATCACTGAGCTCCAGGCTCAGTGAAAGACTGTATCTCAAATAATAAGGCAGAGACCAATTTAGAAAAATTCTGACATTGACCTCTGACCTCTATAAGAATACACACACACTCATCCATACATATGAACAAGTACACATGCATGTAACACACACACACACACCTTAGCAAATGTTGAGGAGTACAATAAGGTTAGGTATATACACATATCAGATTCATTGTCACACTCAAGCCTTCAAGAAGTTACTTTTCTTCCCGTGTCCTTTACTAAGCCAAACATTTGGGATTTATTACCATCTCTTGCCTCCAATCTCCTTGAGACCTTTTGGGACCCCAAAGCTCTCGATAATTAGCTGGGTATTTTTCGATCATCACCATGGTTATCCTGTTATGCTATTGTTCTACATAGTGGTTTCCAGTTGGGTTTGACACCCGGCTTGAGCCAGGCTTTCCAATGAATTTTATAAGATGATATGTTAAAGGAACAAGAAACTAAGGAACTCCATGAAAGACAGAGAGATCAGTAAGGAGGAAATTTATGGGTCTCTTGACCTCCCACTACCTCAGGGACAGTCATGCAGGGCACCAACACTCTGCTGCTCTGCTGGACTCCGTAAGGCAAGAGTTCTACACAGCAATGCCACCCTCTTGCCAATCCCTTATCTTAGAAAAAGAACATCAGCACAGAGGGAGTTAACTGCCTGGTAGATGCCAAGTGGTCTGGATTTGTGGTGTTGACCGTTTATTGTCTAGAAAGCCATGAAAAACAGAAATCACTCTGTGGCTAAGAAGAAGAAAATGTGAGCAAAAGTTGAGGCGTGTAATAAAGTTCTTTCTTCAGGAAGAGCAAGTCTCCTGTCACCCAATTGTTCTAAGCAATCAATAAGATTGCTGGACAATATCCCTTGATGACACTTTTTACAGTTATGATTGTGTTCTCTAGATCTTCAAATGCTATCATGCTGTCCCCTGAGTCTGTCAGAAGTAGCTATTCCAAATTTTACAAAAATATGTTCCTCTATCAAGACAAATAAAAAATTATTTTAATAATTTCTGCTTAGATCTTTAGCATTTACTAAGTGAGACACTACCTTAAACGACAAGAATGAAAAATCCAGAGATGCAGTTTCTGCGTTCATATATACACAGCCTGAGGAAAAGCAATATTAAAAGAAATACAGTAAAAGTGATAGATGCAATGATAGAGGTGTGTTCGCATAAGACGCAAAAACACTCAGAAATGATGACTCATTGAAACATTACATTCTACAAGCTACACAGTACTCTGTGTGTGTGTGTGAGTGTGCGTGTGCGTGTGCGTGTGTGTGTGTGTGTGTGTGTGTTTTATTTACTGAGAATACTAAGGGCCCAAATGAAAACACAGAAGTCAATTAAGTATGTATAATAGCAAAAGATGACATGCTATAAAATTTGAGAAGAGAACAATCGATCATGAAAATTGAAACCAATGTCTGAGGAGTGGTGAAGGACATCTGAAAGTCACAAGGAATTAAATACAGCTCCTAATTCTGCCACACAGCAACTATGTGAGTCTAGACAAGACTCCTTACCTCTCCCAGCCTAATTTTTATGATGTAAAAAGTAGCAATAATGGTAACCTCCAGACTGAGTAATTTTAAGCAGTAAATAAAAGAAAAAAAAAAAAAACACAAGGAGCAAGCACATAGAAAATGTTCAGTAAAGGGCACCTTTCCTCTTAACATGGCCTCACCTGCCGCTGTTTTGTTCTATGCACTGGCAATCACATAACAGCCAAATTGACTCTCATGCTCCCAGGGCACAAATGTTCTCTAAAGCCATTCTGTCCTATTTTTTTTTAAATAATTACTTCCATAAGCTATTCACAGTAGTTGTGATTGATTTCGAGCATTTTTATCCATTCGTGTTTTACTAAAACATGTAACAAAATGACTTAAACCCAAGCCTGCTTAGTACCAAAAGCAGTCCAAAGAAATGGGAAAAATAATATTCAATAATGTAATATAAAATGCAGAGTAAAACATTAATAGCCTCGCAATTGACGTATTCTGGGAATGAGAGAAAGACCTGTGAGTAAAATGCCTGCTTCTCAAACACATGGACCTGAGCTGGCATCCCAGCTCTCATGTGTGAAGAAGCTCATATATGTCATATATGAGGCTCATATATGTGTCATATACACAAATGTGTATATGACAACACATACCCATAACCCCAGCACTGGGGTGGAAGAAAAACACATGGATCCTAGGAGCTTGGTGTCAGGCTTGTCTGCCTAAAACCTCCAGCTCCAGATTCAGTCAAAATCTCAAAATCAGAAGGTGGACAATGATAGAAGATATTAAAAGTCAATCTAGGCTTCCTCATGACCAAACACAGGAAATTACACACACACACACACACACACACACACACACACACACAGAGTATATAGTAACCACAAATACGGATGTGATTACAAGAAATTCTTGAATACTGAAAAACTTAGAACTTAGCAATTAAGAGGATCCTGAAGAAATATTAATGCCTCCTTTTTACAATTTGCCTCTCAACATAAATTCAGAATATTTTATAGTCATGTCAAATGATGTCAGTTTAAGAAGAAATTAAAATGAGATGTCAGTGTTTAAAAAAAAAAAAGATATGTAGATGGTCCTGCAACCAAATTCTTAAGATGGTGATGTTAACATTAGCCATTTTATATTTTAACTGTTGGGTGGGGGGTGAATTTGATTGATGTCTGTCTTTAAATATGTTTAATCCTCAGTTTCCCTGCTTTTAAATTGGTTTAAAAAAAAAACATCTTCCCCATAAATGATATAAGAACAAAGGTTCAAGTGACTACTTTTGATCTTCTCTTCAAAAGCTAACCTATATGAATTCAGAATCGACTTTATTCCACATTTAGACAATTCGTCTTAGGAGGGGCTGGCAGGTCATACATTAAACAAGCAAATGGTGGGCCTGACCTTTAAGTGGCTTCTTAAACACCAGGCTGTTTAGAAGGTCTAAACATCTAAACATATTGTTATTCTAAACTCTTATGCAGATCCCTTTCCCTGGCGCTGTACAGGAAATGGGAGTTTAAATTTAAATTAAGTGAATTAAACTTAACCCAGATCAAAACTTCAATCCCTCAGTCCTGTGACCTACACCGGTGCCAGTGTAGTCACCTCCATGTCCTACAGAGAGAGTCTCTCCCACGCCACCTTTAATACCCGCCATTGTAGCGTTTCCTGTTTTGAACCTTAGGACCTCTGGGTGCACAACTTCATTGTCAGGTCAGTGTCGGACAAGCAAAAACCCAAAGTCACCAAGGAGGAATGGAATGCTACAAAGGGAGAACAATGGGTTTAAAAAATTCCCTGACCTTATAAAAAGGATGAAAAGACATTCAAGAGACCTACCTGTTTGTTGCGTACAGTTTGCGCTAAATGTGTCCACATCTCGCTTCCTTTATGTTGTTGGCATCAGGGTTTAAGATAGTTGGGCAAGGGCTAGAGAGATGGCGCAGAGGTTAAGGGCAATGGTTGCTCTTCCAGAGGCCCTGAGTTCAATTCCCAGCCACCACATGGTGGCTCACAAGCATCTATAATGGGATATGGTGCCCTCTTCGGGTGTGAACAAGGACAGAGTACTCATACCATAAAATAAATAAATCTTTCTTAAAACAGAAAGAAGAAAAAGATAGTTGAGCAAAGTTACACAGAAGCTGTTTCTTTAGACTGTGATAGAACTTAACTGCATGCTCACCAGCAGTGCATGCTTAAAGTATATTCTCTTTCCAGAAGAGGCAGCAGGTGCTATTGAGTTAACAGCAATTCCTCTTCAGAGCTTGGGAATATACCTTTGCCTGGGCCCTATGTACCCATCTTAAGTAGTGTTCACTCTAATCAGTATTTTGGTTTGTCCTGCTTACATATGAAGATGCTACATACATCTCATTGTCACCAAAAGTAAGAGCGTGATCTGCGTATGTTTGCATTTAGGTTATTTTGTCCATTGAAGAAGGTTACAGGCTTCCTGCTCCAATGGGCTGCCCACCGTCTCTGCACCAGCTGATGCTTCACTGCTGGCAGAAGGAAAGAAACCACAGGCCAAAATTTACGGACATCGTCAGCTTCCTTGACAAACTGATCCGCAACCCCAGTGCCCTTCACACGCTGGTGGAGGACATCCTTGTGTAAGATGCATAATGTTGGTACTTCTTCCCCTGATGATCAAAATTGCTTTCAGGCTACAGGCAAGAACAGCAGATAGAGGGAATGAATTTGCCTTAGTTGCTGTCCAGTTGTTGACCCTTTATAAACCTTATTGTGTTTATTAGCTGATCAGATAAATTATTAACATGAAAGGAAATATGGATTTTTCACTAGAAAAATTTTTCCTTTCTTTTCTATCTATATCTCATCTTTCTGCATTACTCTATTTACATTTCTCTTATGTGGATCTTTGAGATATGTGTGTGTGTGTGTGTATCAAATATATATATGTCAAAGATACCTACTCACATGCACACACATACACATATGTGTCTTTCTTTACTGATTCTTTTCTCTAAGGAGAACTTGTGTGCAGGTGTGTGTCCTCTCCAATTTTCTTTCCATTCTGTATTCCATGCCTCTATTTGAAATGGCAAGCCAGACAGGATGATTTGTGAATCACCAAAAGTGAGGATGCTCCCTGCTGGTCTGATCACACCTCGCTGTTGTTACTTTCCTCTCCCCAAATCAGAGGAAGACGGGTGATGAGAAAATGAAGGCTCTCATACAGCATTTTATAACCTTCAGTACAACTAAGAAATCCACTCTCTTATCTCTGAAGAATGGTGAGGAAGAGGAGGAGACTGGAAGCAAAAATAATCCTCATCTCGGTCTGAAATATTGCACTAGAAATAACATCGATGTCCTCCTTTAGACTGGACTATAAATAACCAAAGCACATCTTCCTGATATAGACAGCTACAGGATATACTGACACTCAACTGTAGGTCACAGGTTCGAGTCAGTATGGGGTTTCAGTAACAATAAGAGTAGGCTATGTAAGGGCTAGTTGAAACAGGCCTCTTTTCACAGCCGAGCATGTAAGAGTTCACCTCTAAATCACTAATTGGCAGCCTCAGCAGAATGAAGCCAAGCATGAAATAGCTAGTGATTCAGGTGTTGCTGCAGTCAGTCTCCTCTGAGCAGTCCAGCACAGGAAACTGTGAGGAGGAGGCACAGAAAAGAAAAGCACTTTGAACTTCATCATTAGGGCAGTGGTCAGCCACTGAAGGATGTCTAAGCAAAGGAATGATATAATTGGATGTGCCTCTGGAAGATGGCTAGAGTATTCATTTAGACTATGAATGCAAAACGAGGAGCAAGATGGGGAACAGGGCCATGTGTATCCTTTTAGAAACCCAGGCTACAAAAGTTTAAGGCCTAAATTATAAAATGAGAATAAAGTTGAGATCAGAAGAAAGAGAAGGAATTTATTGTTAGGCAACATACACACCATGCAATGCCTCTTGGTTCCCTGAACAAATATGGAAGGGAGAAGAAAAGAAGAAGGTATTTGTCAGGCACATATATAATACATATACATATATATGCCTGAAAAATACCTTTTTCTTTTCATATGTGTGTGTGTGTGTGTGTGTATGCCTGACAAATACCTACTTCTTTATATATATATGTATGTGTGTGTATGTATATATATGTATATATACATATATATACATATATGCACAAAAAATAGGTTGTTTTTTGCTAAGAAAAGAGGAACAAGTTTTGGAGCAGAAATGAAATGATTTGGAGCATTCTGAGTCAGAGATGCCTGCAGGATATCAGAGTGAAAATTCCATCGGTACATACATATAGGTTGAATCGGAGATAAAAACAAAAATCTTGACTTTTGAACTAGAGAGATGGCTCAGCAGTTAAGAGTATGTACTATTCTTGGTTCAGTTTCCAGTACTTACATAGGGCTCATGGCTTCCTAAAACTTGGGCTGCAAGATATACAACCCCTTCTGGCTTCCATAGGTTCCTACGCTCAGGTGCCAATACCTACACATAGACACTTGTGCATATACATAATTATTACTTTTCAAATATCTAGGCTAGATGTGTATATTTGAAATCGACCAACATATAGATTAAAACTGAAGGCATCAGCGCAGTTAAGATAACCTATATGATAAATATAAAGAATGCAAATAAACAGAGGAAGAGAAGGCAGCTCTATAGACTACCAAGATTTAAGACGTGATCCCAACATACAATAAGTAAACGAGATGGAAAAAGAAGAGCCAGATTGGTAATGCAGGAAACAGAGATGGAGCCACATTAAAAGCTAAAAAAATAAAAGATTGTTTCAAGGAATGTGATGCCCAAGCCTTCACAAAGCTTCGGTGAACACAAAGTGGAGTATGTCTGGAGGATTTAGCAGTGAGGCACACAGGTTCATGAGCAGCCTCAACAGGAACAATTTTTTATAAAATTTGTGAGACAATAAAGAGTGAATACAAAGCCAAAATAAAGATCAATCCATAGTAATAACCTTTTGTTTCCAGAAATTGGTCCCCTATACACAAGATAAGTAGAGAAATTGTTCCTTGATATTTTTGCTTTTGTATTTTCTTGAAAATACGCTGTCCGTGCTTTACTACTAAGAGAACATCATAATAAAAACACACTACAAAGTAAGTCTACCTTCATGGAAGAGGGCATCACATCACGCCTCTAGACCCAAATCACTTCCTCTTAGCTTCTTGTTGGGACACAAGATTTACAGACTTAATGGTGGCCATAGCAAAGCTATCTAACTGTGAAGAGTGTATCATCATCATTTTTAACAGACAGACATAGCAGTTTCTTGACTGCATATTCAGACTGTGAATAATCATTATATTTGTAAAATACTTAGGAAAAATCTCAAATCAGAAAATGACAATAAATAAATAAATAAATAAATAAATAAATAAATAAATAGGAAAAGAATAAATGATCAAGGCAGACTCAGGGTCTGAGGACTGGACTGACTGAGGACTGGAGGTCTGAGATAGAATGATTGCCAGGCTCTGAAGAGCCCCACCACACACAGGCCAGGAATTGCATCATACATATGAAGTTGTCACCTTGCTTCATTTCCAGAATCTAATCTGTCTGGAACAGATAGAAATTTTTGTGAGTGATTTTTCTATCCATGTTCATGACATAGACATATGAACTTTTTTTTAAATATATTTTTGTTTGAGAAACAAAATGAACCAGTGTTTCCAGGGTACTGTGCCTGCAACTTATCATTAGTCTTATCATCACAGGGCTTATAAAACACAGGATGGATTTGTCTTGTCTTCCCCTGGCTGCACACTTCCAATATCATCTACGCAGTCTGTTTCCAATCCCTGAGAACTGAGGCTCTTTATTGTAAAGAAACATCCTGGTTGGTTTTGTGTTTATAAAATGATGACAAGCACCCCACAGGGAAAGCCTGTCCATCTCCCACCAGAGTACATGCCTGTCCCAGATTAATGTTGGAGTAAGAAAAAAGTGACCATCAGTCTTTGCTACTGAATACTTCTCAAACATGCCAGCTGGGGAGAGAGTTCGTTGCATAAGAGTGCTTTGCTCTGCAAACATGGGCATCTATCTGAATTTGAATACCCAGCACCCACATTAAAACAACAATAACAACAACAACAACAACAACAACAACAAAACAAAAACAAAAAACGAAAAACAGAAAGAAACAAAAAAACGAGTGTGTACCTACAGCCCTAGCAGTAGAGATAATGATTGTAGAAGTTTAAGAGTTTGCTGGCCAAACAGCCAGCCAAACCAAAAAGCAAGATTCCAGTTCAGTGAGAAATCCTGTCGCAAGGCAGTAGGACAGAAAGCAATTGATTTGGTGTCCTGTTCTGACTTCTACATAACAATACTTATGTGCATGCAACACATGTGTACACACACATGCACAGACATTCACACATGTACATACATACACATGTACACATACACACACATACTAAAAACGTCTGAGTGTGTGATGCATAGCCACTTGGCATTGGACTCTCCTTTTCTCCACTGTCCCCACACCCCAGGTTTCTCTCATTTCTGCACCAACACAGACATCACCCTTTCATCAACTGTATCCTCATGGTTTTTATTCCACTATAATGGCCTTTTTCTAAAAAACTCACCTGAGAAACTTTTGCTCTTTTTGCTTGACAAGAGTAATAAGTGGAGGGGAAATTAGAATGACTACAGATAACGAGGAAGGCTATGAACCCACAGTTTAATAGCTTTGTGCTAGGAAATAAGAAATTTCATAAATCCCAGCGGTAGCCTTTCCTTGCCAACAACTGAGTATGTATGGAAAAGCTATTGATCCAAGGCTTTCAGGATTGGGAAGAGGGGTTCTCACTCTTGTCTTCTGCTGACATTCCTCTGCCTGATGCTTCCCATAGGCATATTCACATTTCATTAGAATTCCAAATACACTATTTGAAAAAGTATATGGACATATATGAGATCATGTTAATTTATATAAGAATGTCCTTAAATCCAAATAACTGCTAAATACATTTTCAAAATTACCATCTTGATGGAGGCAGGCAACCTTCCATAAATGCAGTATCAATGTACTCTCATTAATGACTTTGCAGTCATTTCCTCTCAAAGAGTTATTTGTGGTTGTCACACTGTACATAATCCCTGGTTGGATGTGACCAGCTTGAGACCAAGGTTACAAGTATGAGAGCATTTGAAGCAAAGCCTGGCTCTATTCTGCTCCTTCCACCTATTTGTCCTCTCTGCCACAACTCTCGGGATCAACCTTGTAGTCCCCAATTCCAAATAGATATAGTCCTACAGAGTCCTGGGATGTAGATGGCTAGCTGAAGTTTAATAGTACAAAGTTGCCAGATTACCAGACCGTGTCTATTGACTCTCTGCCTTCTGCGCCCTACCCTGTCGTCCTGCACATTCATTACCCAGCCTTTCTAAAGCCCCAGGCTCTGATATCTGCTAAGCATACTAGGTTGCAGCCAGCTAGATGCACTTTTTGGCAGAACTGCAATGCAATAGGAAAATAACATTGCTAAGCCTTGGTGTGCACTGGTACAGCCTTTACCCTAAGCAAGTCCCTAGCTTCAATGCCTAGTACTGCAAAAAGAAAAAATGAGGAAAGGAGAGAGTGGGGGTGGGGATAACATTTCCAGTTCTGTTCCAAGCCCTCTGCAAGTCACTGGCAAACAATTTTTCAGAATTTTGTGCTTTTTAAATGTCAGTTCAAAGATGGAATCTGGGGATAACAGTCCTTGCTCAGATGGATGGTACTGGTCTGTAGTACTCAATAGAGTCATCAGTCGTGTTTGCCCCAGCCAAGGCACGTTGTAAATCTCACTATGCTCTGGCGATGGTTAGGGAGCTTGTAGACTTGCAGTTCTTAGGAGCTTTAACTACTGTCTTCCTTAGCACACACAAGTGTATGGTTGAATTTTCAAGCACTTGGATTCCAGTGAATGAGAAATGTAGAGAAAATAGTCATACCAGCTCTGTAACAATTCTGCTTCGAGAAATGAGAAAATGAGGAGAACCCTAAGACCGAACAGTGCTAGAAGAGCATCTTGCATTCTGTTAATAATTTTCAACAATCTAATATATAACTTTCCATCCATTTTCAAAAGATTTTTTTACAATATGGTCCAGGTAATATACAATCAACATTGTTTATGTCCGTATATAAGTTATTGCAAGGGGTTTTGTTTTGATTTTTGTTGCTTGTATTTTGTTGTTTATCATACAGAAATAACTGCCTGGTCAAACCTGTGCAGACACCTTGTGGAAGGAAGATACAATATGAAGCATTGGTCAGAAGGTGTGAAATTCCTTCCTGCCTATCAGAAAACCTAAACTGAATGAGCTTCTGACACAAGATAATTATAACCCTGCCTATCACTGTGTAATACTGATATATATCCTGTGCTATAAACAGTCACAGCGACAAACTCACAGCTTGTTGAGACTGTACTGTGTGATAGTCAGTGCACCTACTGGGTACTATCATTTCTTCTTTCCTAAAGTGTCACTATGCTGTTCCTGTGTCTCAGACAAGGAAAGGGAGACTCAAGGAGGCCATTTGTCAAAAGAACACAAGAACTAATCATGAGATTAGTAACAAAGTCCACCAACTCCAAAGTCCATAGTCACTTAGATGATGCAGTATTGTATAACATAAAATCTCCAGATGTTCCTCGGCCCTGCACTGTCCCAAATATTTGAAAAAAAATGTACATTCTTATTTTTCCAGTTATATTTTTCTTTGGATCGAATAAGACTCCATAGAGGAAGCTTATTAAAAACACCTTAAAGTATTTTGGTTGTAGCACAGCCCGTCACTTTATTTTTTACCAAGTAGATACAAAGCTGTATAGCACATGCCCTCCCCCATGGAGATAAAAGCAGATATATCCTTGTACATTCCCAGAGCATCCTCCTGCAATTTGCAGCCACTTGAAGAACACTGGTTGAGAACATGTATAGCTACTATAATACAGAGAAACGAAGGAAATAAGACAAGAGCATAGTTCCAGAATTCCATCCTCGGGGTTTACTGTAGATTGGGTTTTCTGGTGCTGCACATGCATGTGTTTCTCCTTTCTGCTTGTAATGGCAGGCATTGCTGGCCATCATGACTTTTTTCCTCTCAGCTCAGATACTGCTGTTGTTACGTGATGCTGGGGATCAATGCCACCACGATAGGATAATGGCCACTGTCAGTGCATTACCCTTACATGGGATATGATGTTTGTTTTCACTCTAGAGTGTTTCCTCAAAAAAGGAATCTTTCTTTGAGGTCCAGTGACTTAATATTCCCTCTTTAGGGACCATGTGTGGGTACTCTTCTCAGAATTGTGAGAGATTATTTTAAAAGCATTATTCCTGCCATGCATTTATCTCTCCAAGTGATCATAATTAAAAATGTTTATTATTCCTCTACATATTTACCAGTTATCAGTCTTATTATACATATTCAATAATCTCAAAAACAGAAGAATTACTAAACAAAATTACAAACAAAATTTATGATCACACTAATCTAACAAAAATCAGTGATCAGACTGAAAATACTTTTCATTATTTACCTATAGGCATTAGGTAGAGACATGATACATTACATATTTCTAAGCACTTGATACTTTAGGATACTTTGAATCAAATCATGCTTTCGTTTCTAGTCTCAAATTATTTCATCAATTAGTGATCAAGTCTTGAATAATTGAAAAAAATGCAGAGTAAATTTTTCTTTCAATGACTGGTTGGGTCGTGTATATATTTGAATGTTGGTATATGAATTAACCAAGTATAGAGAAGAACAGCCAGAGTCATGAGAACTTTGTGAGAACGTGTTAATATTCCCGAGTGCTAAGAGTACAGAGGTGAGTCGCTACTTCCAGTTTACAACCTAGACTTAATGTGAGTTTCTGGCTATGCTATGAAGATGTTTCAGGTGAGCTACTCCACTAATCACCAAAGACCAGCGATTTCCACAATCTCAGCAAAAAAATAGACCGAATTTATCACTGTACAGGTTTGATAAGAAAGGGCATTTCTTGTTTATTAGGCAATGTTCTAGAAAATTCATGTGAGGATGATAGTGCCCAACTCTCAAAGTCAGAATATAGCAGCATTTTTCAACTTCAATATAAGATAAAGTGAAATAAAGTCCCTCCACAGCAGCTATGAACAACGTGGAACCCCTGACCTTCCTAAATCAAGGACCAGACCAGCTGCAGAAAAGGCCAGGTTACCAATTGGGTGTGTTCAAGAAAAGAAATTATGACATTACACGAATTTGGGAGCAAATGTAAATGCTTTTCAATGAAGAGTTAGGCCATGTCAGTCCCTTCAAGAGTGTTTTTTCATCATCTTTCTATATTAATGACATAAAATTAGTGAATCACATTTCTATTCACCAGCTGCAGGAAATTGTGAAACCTTAAGAGCTACTCCAGTGTCATCTCAGTGTAGAGCTTGAGCCTCATCTGACTTTACCTGTGCATCAAGAAGAGTGTGGACTAGGTGTCGAGGTACATGTCTATAATCCCAGAACTCTAGAGGCTGAAGCAAGAGGATCATGGGTTTGAGGCCAGACTGAGCCACATAGTGAAATTCTATTTCAAACAAAACAAAAACAAAGAAAATAAGAAAGGCATAAGAATATGAAAAATATGTCACTTCAACCTATTTTTGTTCCATTTTAACAAAATTCTCTAACAGGTAATTGCAGTTATTAGAGCCATATTGTTCTAAAATAAGTCATTCACCTTTCTAACCTATGGTTACTCATGTTAACAGTCAATAAGGGTGCCCTAATCTCTGGAGAGTTAGTCTGTGAACTACAGCAGTATTTCCTAAGAGATAATCTATAGACACTAAGTAATTCAAGAAAGTTTTGCAGAAGCTATTTTGAATTTCCTTACATATTCAGAGTGTATGCTCAAAAACTGGAAATTCTGAAGAATTCTGTCATTTAAAAAGCTAGTTAGTATCTGCATCTGTATTAGTCAGTAGCTGGCAGAGCCTCTCAGAAGACAGCTATACACTATGGTTGGATATATTTATGCAACTAAGTTCTATAATATCAGAAATTATTTTTAAATAAGAATATTATTGTTGAACGTTTAAAATTAATTTGATGTTTGATCAATGAACACACCATGAAAAGGAGAACCATTACAGCAAGTGTGGGGCATGTAAAAGGATGTAGGTTGGTAAGAGATCAGAAATGGTACGCATAAGGACGCTGCTACTCACGCAGACTGTGGGTAGACTAGGCTCCTCCTCTCAAAACAATTTCATAGAGAGAAAAAATAGTTTTTCTAAAGGTCTATCGATAATACCCATAGTGGCAAAAGATAGGAAAAGTCAACAGAAATTACTGATTTGATAAAAAGAACTTGTTCTAAGTCCTTGCTGAATAAGACAGCAAAGTAGAGTTTATTTAAATAGAGGATAAAAATATTCCATTCAAGAATTTTGTAAAAGGTGTAAATAAAAATGACTAAGTCGAGCTTATCTGGCTTTTAAATGCTGTGTTTCATTTCCCTATAGAATGCCAGAATCTCCTGCTGATGTGCCCGAGTATCCATTGTTTGTCACTGTAGGTGACTGGCTGGATTCTATAAAGATGGGGCAATACAAGAGTAACTTCATGGCGGCGGGTTTTACAAGCTTTGATCTGATTTCAAGAATGAACATTGAGTAAGTAATTCTAGGCTTATTACTGTAGATATTCTTCTCATGGGTTGCAAATTCACAGATCCAGTCAAGAAAACCTTTCCCAAGGCTAGTGTGTGACTTCTGCCATTCCTGATTATTTTTCTGGTGGAAGCTGGATGTTACTCTTTCAGCAATTATTCCTCTTAAAGAATATATGTAATTCAAATAACTTTTACATGGTTGTGTTTCAAAAATGCTTATTGATCTTATTCACATCATTGACATTACATCAACATAATGTTTGTTTCCTTGGTAAATTGTTGGTCATATACACTAGTAATGCACAATCAATTCCTACTATCTTCATTAAATCAATCTACTACTACCAGGCCACTGTAGGATCCTTCTGTGTATTATCATGATCAGACATCTTCCATTGTCTCAAAGATCATCCATTACCTACATCCAATAGAAGAGATCTAAATGTGGATTAAAATATTATAATAATTAGATGGAGTCAAATGAAGTTACCATCATCTTAAGATGGCAATGCAATTTCTTATGGCTCAAAATAATGATGGCTTTAATGTCAAGTATTGGGTTTTATTAATTCTTATCATTTCTCATATAAGCACAAAACAAGGACAGAGCATAATGTACCTACCACTAAGTTGTGAGATAATCCATTCCTAGAACAGTTGGAGCTGGATGTGTACCATCCTTCTACCTCATCTCCTACCCCATCCCAAAGACATCACTATTCTGTGTTAAATGTTTACTAGTCTGTGAATATCTTGTTTCTATATTTCATGTAAGTTTTAAAATTCATACAAAAGGTTATGTATTACCCTTTCTTTTTTCACCCAGCCTTTGAGATTCCATTGTGTTAATGCCTATAAATCTAGTTCATTTGGGTTATTGTGTGGGATTTTCTTATATGTCTCACTATTTTTAAAACTGTTATTAGTAAAAGTACTTTTACATTGACCAAGTTTTGTACTGATTTTTTTTGTGTGTGTACCTCTTAAGCATAGAAGTACAGCTGCTGTAGGGTTAGAGTACATTGTATAGAATATGCATATTTCCACTTTTATTTATTTCTACAAAATTGCTAAATTTTGCTTAATGTCATTTTTTCAGATTAAAAAATGGCTAGGAGAATTCGGATCATGCTCAGATTATACCTCTACCTTACAGGATCAGTATTTTCTATGACTGTTACAAATTTGTACGTACTTGAAAAATAAATAGCTATATGTCTACAGAGATGTAAACATTCTATCTGGATGATTGTTTTCTTTATATCATTAAATTTGAGATTAAGGTCTATTTTATGGAACCAAAAAGAAGGAAATATAAAACTATTGGTATTAGTTTACATGACTGCTTAACAATTAACCAACATGATTTTGTCAAATGGGACATGGTACATATTTAACATAGCTAAGTATTCATTTTCTCTGGCTTGTCTTTATTAACTCTAGATGCTCAAAATCTCTCTCTTCCTCTCTCTGCCCCTCCCTCTCCTCCCCTCCCTCTTTCTGCTCTCTCAGTGACATTAGGCGAATCGGAGTCATACTCATTGGACATCAGAGACGAATAGTCAGCAGCATACAAACTTTACGTTTACATATGATGCACATACAGGAGAAAGGATTTCATGTATGAAAGTATATACTATAAACACCTGTATCTTGTGCCTCAGCATTTCTACAAAGAAAGATATTCCCTCTACGACTTATTCCTCTGATTCTCCAGACATCCCTTCATAACCCACAGTCTCCTGTTCAGACTATGGCTGCATATCTTACGTTTCTGCTTCCACCCTGGATTTCAATATCATGCTACACAGGTCCTCTCTGAATAGCCTGCAAATGAAACTCTGGCCCACTGCAGATTATCACTGCATAATGATAAATAACTCAGCATGAATGTGTAACTTTGTATAGAAATGTTTGGGAAGTGTTCATGGACTTAACCTAAAGGAATGTGCCCTTAAGTGTGGCATCTTCAAAGATGTATGTGGAGTTTGATGATAGATAAGATGGAAATAGTTGACCATTCTTCCATGTTTTGTGATCAAGTAGCTTCCAACTTCACATACTTCTTTTTCAGTAGTTTTACTCAACTCTACAGGTTTTGATGTTGTTTTATTTTTAATAACTGTTGGTGCCTGATGTTGTTACCAGGATTTGCAGAAATAATTAATGATTCCATGTAGTGCAATTGTGTCCAGTGTGACTACAGTATGAAGGGCATTGCTGGGGAGGGAGACGAACAAAAATACTGTGCTTTTAAATCTTTTAAGGCTGGGTTTGTCTATATTTTTAAATTAACTTTATAGGGTTCTACACATTTCATAGTAGGTGATTGTTTAGAGGCTTTTCCCCCCCTCTAATTTTTTACTAACTGTACTGTATTTCTCTAGTATGTTACAAGAATCACCCTTGGAAAGACTGAGAGTAACTCCATTGCTCTAATAGTTTTTATAGACTGATTCATGGAGTGAACATATGACTGTTCCCTTGGATTCATCTTCACAAGTTTGAAAAAAAGCAGTTATCAAAGCATTGAGAAAGTTAATTGTTCACAGGACTTCTTTGAATAAAAGGTCTAACATAGTAGCCATAGATTTAATGGGAAATTGTTTACTAAATTTAAGACAGCTTACAGTTGCCCAAGGTAATAAACATTTTGTTGAGTAATAATTGGTGTATTTTCCAAATTTAAAAATTCCAATATTTTGTTCACAAAAATTAGTTACATGGACATGCTGAACTGTTTTCCAAATCTTCTAAGAAAAAATGGATATCATAAACATGATATACATAGATCTCATATTTAAGCATATATATGCTTACACCATCTATATGTGTGTGTGTATGTAATTGGTCTATCATAGTATATAAGAACACATCTGAGATGTGTTGTCATAATCACCTTGGAAGCTTGCAGCACAAAAGCAAATATATTTTTCCAGTGAATTTGTCAGCTTATCAAAATAGTGTTCCTTTTGAAACAAACTCAACAATAAAATCATCTGCTCCCCATGAAACCTCAAAAATTACCATCGTGATGAGTGAAGAATAAGCTATGTGTTGAGGAAAGAAAAATGCAGAGCAGGTTGTCTGAAGATGCAGATTTGGTGAACTAATGTTTATGGGATGTCAGAGACAGAGGTATCCCTCCCCACATCCCCAAATTCCCATCTAAACCATCCTGGGAGAGGGTAAAGCGATTTCTACTTAAGGAGCCTCACTTCCCTTCTTAAGCTTGTTTGTAGGATTTTCTTATTGTCCCTTCATACTGGATCCTTCCACTCCTTTTCATTAGCTGATCCATCTCTTTCTCCCCCACCCCTTATTTCTGCTTAACTTTCTTCATTCCAAAGATAGCATTCTAGAGATAAAAGGATGTCATTAACTATACTGAGAAAGGAAAAGTGGACATTCCATCACTTTTAAGTAAGTGCGTCAGAAATAGCTAACAACATATTCCAGCCACCTACGTGCATGGCTATACATAACTCATAGACTCTCTGCAGTTTGCTTGATACATTTACACAAATCTGGACATATTTAGGGGAAATACATAATTTCCATATTTATCTGTATTTAAATATCTATTAAATGATAAACAGATGTAAACAGATGATTAAATTTATTAATCATATATATTTATTTTTATAATACAACAAAAAGGTATTTAGAAAAATAAGAAATAGAATAATATGCTCCATCATAAGACTCTGTCAGTAGCAACTGTTTGCCTTGATGAAATCAGTTCTATAATTGTATTTAAAGGTCTGGAGATTTACATTCAGTAATGGCAAAATTGTTAATTATTTTCTTTCAAAATTCTGATGATGCAATTCTATTTCTAGTTAATTTATATTTCTATCTCACGTCTTTTCAGACATGAGATACTTATTAGATACTTATTAGAACACTTTCCTTTTACTCTCTCACCCCCCATATCCTCTTCCAAGTTTTGTAAAATTATGTTTATAATTTACCAAGCTATGAGCATGATAATATGAAGTTTAATTGTGAACTTCATCGTGGACAGAACAAGGAAGAAATATGTATACAATTAATCAGAAATGTTAAAATATAACAAGATATATTTATTTGCTAACTAGTGATCATGCACCCTATGACCCAGGATGAAGTAAGGTCCGGGATTAATAATAATGGCTAAAATAACTAATTTAGTTGGAAATAACCATTCTGAGATTTTCTGGTGTGCATGTACAATAGCTAAGTTTATTTGACACATACAAGAATAAAATAATTACCCCAAAATAAGCTAATGACTTTCATAATTACAGTTAGAAATAGTCTCTTATAACTTAAATGTGCATATACATTAAGTACTTGCATTTAAGAAATCTTAATAGATTCTAATGAGTGAATTTTTGGGATTTTGAAAATCGTACCATGTACATTTTTTTATCTGCTTGATAATCAACTTCTGGTCTATTGCCAAAAATGTAAAACAAATGTACAATCAAGAAGAAAGATGGGGCATTTAAATCATTCAACTAAAAAATATCTGAAATGACGACAGTGTAGCAGGAAGAAGCATTGCAGAATTGCCCACTAACTGCTGATGAACAAGTTATGCATGCTACAGTCACAGATTTATTACACTGGGTATCACTCCTTAAAATCTACCCAGCTACAAACTGAATAAGGCAGTCACAACTCTGAAGCTCACAGCCCATAATAGAAAAGAAAGCCAAATTGAATCAGTGAGAATTTATAAGGTTCTCTATAGCAGGGATAGTGAAGAGGAAATTACACATCACCCAGCCTGCGTCCTAAATGTCTACTTTGATATCTTTCTCTATTAAATTTACGTTCTGTGAGAAAGTCAGTTAAATTCTCAAGATGTTTTTTTACCAGTATTGTCTTTTTTTCCCCTCTTCCTTTATTATATTTTTAGCCTCTATGTTTTCTCTTTAAATTCCCCATCCTTTCTCTTTCTGTCTCAGGTTCTATCAATACACTCATTATATCAACATAGCGAAGCACAGCAAGTCTATAAAAGCCTAGTAAATTTAGAAGGGGCTGGATGGCAGGGCAGGTTGCAAACCATTAAAGCTTTGATAGGTTGGGTCTTAACATGCGAATGGGAGCTTCAAGTCAGAGGGTGTGGGCTCTGACTCTGCTTAACAGAAATTAAGCACAAAGGAAAGAAATTTCAAAATGCAAGATAACTATTTTCTGCAGCTTCTGTTAGCTCAGGAAGTCTAATATTAAATTTTAAAAAACTAGTGTTTTAAGAATCAAATGATAACTTACAGGCAATCTGTATATATATGCAGAAAAGAGTTTCAAAGCTGGTGCAGCACTCCTTGAGTCATGATCACCTTAGCTTTCCCAACTTCAATGTCATGCAGCCAAATAAACGCGTATTCATAATTAATCAAGACATATTTTGATGCTTTTCTTTGAGAGACTCTAAACCATGGAGGAGTAGACTGGGGAAAACTGAGGACATTCTTTTGTCTTTCAGGCACCGAGGTCATAATTTTTCCTTTTTATAATCAACATTTGTGACATCCTCTATAGTTTTTATAATGTTCAAAAGAGGATAAATTTTATTTGCTATAGTTGAACAAATAGTTGAACAAAACAACATGCCTCTCATACATACAGGTATTTTTCTCACAAAAAAAGGAGAGGAGAGAGAGAGAGAGAGAGCATTTAAGTACACAGTCACTGGCTTCCACTGATCCTCAGGTTTAGATTTCAGAGATTGGAGACTTATGGCTAAGGTTCCTCTACCACAGGGGATTAGATCTTGCTGTAGAATAAGAATTAAGACACAGAAACTAGCCATGTGTGAACTGCAGTTTGAATCCCCTTCAGAAAGAGATATTTTGACTCTTGTTTGGTAGAAGGAATCATGCTTGTAAGTTCTCTAAGATACTCTCATCAGAAATCTGCCCACATATGAACTCATTT
Organism: Rhynchomys soricoides; assembly: GCA_019843965.1. NCBI lineage: Eukaryota > Metazoa > Chordata > Mammalia > Rodentia > Muridae > Rhynchomys > Rhynchomys soricoides. The sequence goes on along the minus strand of JADRCH010000150.1, from coordinate 458,760 downwards.
CTCACACAGCCTTTAAAAACATTTTTCTTTCAAACCAAACCTGAAATCTTAATCTCTAACCTGAGCTGATTTTTCTAGCAAATGTTAACTATATGTACTTCAAAGCTTGCATAAAATTGTTTAAAATTCAAAGGAAGCGATTAACCTATGACTAGATCAAACAGAGCCACAGGGAAGAAAAACCTTAGACTACATAAAATTAAACATCCCATCTTCCTCTTAATGTTCCCTTAAAGCATCAAGAATTAGTCAGTGTTTTAAAGATGTATTAGAAAAACAATAGGATTTTGTTATAAAGAGACGTGGCATGATACATACGCTTTCTGGAAATAAAGTTGAAAAGGTTTAGGATACAGGTCATCTGGGTGTATTTACCTAACCTCTTATACGGAGTAGTAGTTAGATTCAAGGTATCATTAGGTCAAATTATTTTTGAGAATCCTCACAACGTGGTTGGTGTTATATATAACAAGATTTGAGCTCTTTGCTCTTGAAGAAAGTGTTTTTTGATTGGTTGGCAGATTTCTCTTTTGAAATCATGGGCTATATCTAAATGTCTAGCTTTTGAAGTTATTGCATTTTAAAATGAAGCAAGTAAGTTAAGAGAACTAGAATTTAGAAGGGAGGCAAAGGACATCTAAATAAATTTCAGTTTTTCAAGAAAGAATCCAACAACTTCAAAGCTCGTGCATGTCAATTGTGTCAAATCACTTCTCCTTTATAAGATTTAACACTTTCCAAATCAAAGCAACTTTAATAAGCAAAACAAATATTGTCCTTGCTTAAATTGCTACACACATTCATCACGTTGCCATGTTTTCTTCAAAAAGGGGATATTTGTTCATAGTGAGAGAATCTCAAAAGCTAATTCTCCTACCCTTAAGTACAACAGGTTTTGATATTGTTATTGTTGTTGTTGTTGTTGTTGTTTTGTGAGAGGGGTTAGAATAGCAAAGGAAAAAGAAATATTACCTGGCAAAACAGGATAAAGGATGATGCTTACGTGTAGTACAGAGAACTGTGGATACTAGGACAGGGTTGTATATGTGAACCACACTCCCTGGGCACATAGTTTCCAGTTTTATATTAGCATACAACGTACAGGTTAACTATACATTTATCTCACAAGTTGTAAATTCAAACAGTATTCATTTATGATAGTCTCTCAAATAACATATCTGTCCCTATCTATGTTTCTATATCATTTTTATCTCCTAGTGGTCTTTATTTGTCACAATAGCATTTTTAGTTGGTGTGTAAATCAGAACTGAAAATTGGGTAACAACTCTACTGGAGTATCCCTACTCAGCTGGCGTCAGGATCTGTCTCATTAGTCCTCATAGAAAGGAAGACGAAACTTTGTCTCCAGATAGTATATGACTATAAAGAAAACTCCGGAAACCTAAGAACCATTGTTGCCTATATATCCAGTTCAGATTTTATATGTAGTCATAATTGTTTTTATGAGTTACCCAAGAGCTTATCAACTACTGTTTGTGGTTTTGTGCTGAAGCCCTTGCCACAGAAGGCAAGTACTGTATACCACTGGGTTGTTCCCCTCACCCACTGCTGATATGTGTATTTCAGTACAAGTCTGTCCATATTTGCAGCTCCCACATAAGACACTCTTCAGTTTTCTGTCTTCTAGAAATATCCAATATCATTTTTAGTGTTTAAAATCATGTTATGTGATGTGAAAAAAAAAACCAATCCCTAAAACTAAGCATAAATACTAAGCATATGGTTTCACCTGAAATGCACTTCTGCTTCTGTGATGTCATGAATCTTTTCTATGTTGAGTTATTTGTGGAATTAGCTGTTTGTGTTCTGGAAAGAACTTGATTTTACATATTTTTCACTTAAATATATCTTTATTCAATCTTAAAAGATGAAACACTATTAATTCTATTGCCTCAATTTAACATGGGTAGTTGCATTTGCTCCTTACAATCCACATCACATCCCAGGATAGTCTTATCGAAGTCATGATAACATTTTAACTGGGCATGCTTTATCCATTTCCATGTATTTGTTTTCCTTTACTAAATCTGCTTAAAATAAGGTCTTTACAAACTCTAACAAATAATAACCAGTAACTATTCACCTACTAAGGAACGTGTAACTGAACGTGCTATATTCCCATCAAAGAGGTTGATGTGATTACTGTTTAAAACCAACATGTTCTCATATCATTGATCTGATAAATATCATTGCCATATGCATTCAAAGTATCGTTAACACAATGCAGAATATTATAGACAATAAATGAATAATGAAGCTTTAATTTTTTTCTGCACTATGCAGAAAGCGTTTAATGTACATAAATGTTTTTCACTGGAGTTTTTAATATGTTCTCTCTTCCTGTGCTATATATATAGTTCTTCAAAAACATTATATTAATATATTGATACTATGCAAAATTCTCATTTACTTTTTATAAAAACATGGAGCTTCCATTCAATTTTATGGTTTTTTAAATTAGTCCTTTAAAAGTAAGTAGAAAATAGAAATAAAACTTGAAATGGTAGCATTTGGGGGCATAGGGGTACAAAATTAGAGCCGTGGTAACAGAAATGAATATGAGGGACACTTGATTTTAAAGATCATTGGATGTGTTTTATTTCTGATATCATATTAATCATTTTGCTAAAATGACTCCTAGATTGTGACATTGAAAACATGTATATAGAATATAAATGCCTTTGAGAAATTTTTTTCCCATGAGTTTAATTTTCATGTTGTGCAAGGAAAATATCAACCGTTTAAATTTTGTTTTGGAAGGGTAATTTTTTTTAATTATGTATATAGCGTTCTGCCTGCATGTATGCCCACAAGCCAGAAGAGGGCACCAGATCCCATTACAGATGGTTATGAGCCACCATGTGGTTGCTGGGAATAGAACTCAGGACCTCTGGGAGAGCAGCCAGTGCTCTCTAACCACTGAGCTGTCTCTCCAGCAGGAAAGGGTAGTTTTTAACTAGCAATGCTTGCTAAATTTTAGTTATGCTTGTTGTAATAACCTTATATTTAAAAAATTACGAGCATAGTATTAACTATAACATTAATAACAAATATTACAGATCAAAAGGTAATAAAAATAACTTATGTTAAAGTGGTTACTTCATTTAAAAAGAAAACAATTAGAAAAGAAGCAATTAACATCATGTCATGTTGTTCTTAGTGGTAATTTTAAAACTTAAATGCATTTCAAGGATGTGAATATATAATGTAAATAATTCTACTCATTTTCATGAAAATATATATTGACATTAGATTAGAAAGAGAAATCCTATGAAAATACCCAAATAAAACAACTTTGTTTTAAAAATACATTGGTAGGAATCTGATCATTCTTACATTAATACTTTTGATTTCAAAGAAATTTAATCAAAAGACTTTTAAATAGTAATTCATTAAATATGACTATTTTATACATGGTAATGAATTACTCAATTTATGGATTTTTTAGAAAATCCTGTCATTATATTTAAAGCAGTATCTAACAGATACTGAAAAACCGACATGAAAGGGTTTATAAGCAACATAGCTTTAAGATGTTATATGTACTTTACACAATATTAAATGTTTTAAAATACAGTATCTTCATACACATTTTGTGTGACACTTGGGTTTTTACATGACATTTTTGCATGTTGAATGCTTATATTCTTTTTTTTCCCCAATTGCTTTAAGAGACAGTAATTGGAGTCTGAGGTTAGAGGAAGTGTTTGTTTTGTTTTGTCAATTTTTTGAAATAAAGTCTCACTAAATAGCCCAGGCTGGCCTCAATACCCTCCTTCCTCTGTCCCTGGGTATTGGGGGTACAGAGTTGTGCACCTGGACTGTGGTTACAGCTTTTAAATTTCCATCCAATCACATAATGTTAGTAACTTTCAAATTTTCAAAAAGTTACAAACAAATGTCATCATAGTGACTAAAATTTCCTTTTTTTTTTTATATGATTCTTTTTTTTAAACTCACACTAGCCAGATATCCTATAAGGTCAGCTAGAAAAAGCAAGTTGTTTTACTCTCCCAGTAAAAGAAACACAAAAAGGAAATCCACAATAGTGAATTTAAGATAGTAATATATGCTTTTTCTGGTTATTTTTTACTTGTGTTTATTTGATATTTAAAATTTCACTGAATAGGATGTTCAAACAAGTTCAAAGAGCTATTCCATTTTTATAGGACTTTTTTACTTTCTTCCAAGTTTCCAAAGCCCTCTAAAGAAATTTAAAAATTCCACTTCCCTATTTCACAATGTTAACCATTGCATTAAATACAGAAGTATCTATAATTTAATGAAAATGATCAGAAGTCCATGATTTGCCCAAATTTTTATCCTATTTATACTATATAATATTTAAAATAATAAAATAAAGGAAACCATGTTGGTTTACTGGCCCCAAACTGTAAAATTCCTCCATCTAAAAATAAGTATATATACTTGTATTCTTACTGATTTATTTTAAATGTGCTTATTATAAACATAGAATCCAACAAAGCACTAAGGGTTAGTGGAGCCAAAACAGACATGTTTATATCTCATGAAATTGACATTTTAAAAGTAAAGGCACACAGTAGCCAAGTGTTATACTGAGAATCATATTACATACATGTTACAGTTACAAGTGACTGTGACTTCACAAGAAGTGGTTTAAAAATATCTGTACAGATATATTAAACTGTGATATGAAAAACAAAGGAAAGAACAACATTCCAAACAGAGAGAGCAGTTAGGAGTTGGAAACGTGGAGGCTGTGAGTATAAGCAGAGAATGATACATTATAACGAGGAACAGGTAGGGGGGCGAGTAATAAGCAGAGAATGATACATTGTAATGAGGAACAGGTGGGGGGGCTAGTATAAGCAGAGAATGATACAATGTAACGAGGAACAGGTATGGGGGGCATGAACAAAGCTGCAGAGCTTCAACAGAAGGCGCTAGCTCTTGTTAGAGTAGACCTCCCCCCCCCCCCGAAGATAGAGACAAGTAGAAGAGTTTTGGATGATTAAAACCAGGTTTACTGATGGACTGGAAATAAGGGATGAAGAAGACAGAAAAACCAAAACTAAATTTCCATTTGGAGAACCAGCAATTGATTTAATGGCAGAGAAGCAGGAGCTTTGGAGCGAAAAGGTCAAATTTGGTTTCGGCTACATGCTGCCACAAATAACTAGTAGATACTCAAATGGAACTGTTATGTAGGCATATGTAGGCTCAGGAAATAGCGCAGCAGTAGATTACTTTACTCACAAGCTTGATGACATGAATTTAAGCCCATCAAACCCCATTTTAAAAAACCTGGCACCATGACATTTTCATAGTTCCATAGTTGGTAGGTGTAGACAAGAGGATCCCTGAGGCTGCTCCATGTAATACCCTTTTAAGACCAAGAATAATCCTTTATAATAGAAAAGTTGGACCAGGATTGAACTCAAAATGATTCTAGTGTTTAGGGATTAGGCAGAGATCAAGAAGCTAATAAAATAAAAGGTTAAGGTACAGAAAAGAGAAATGCCTTCAAGTTAAGTTCAGGGCTGGAGAGATGGCTTACCAGTGTATGTGTGCTGCTCTTGCAGAGGACCTGAACTTGGTTCCAGCACTTGCATGCATGAGCTCACAACAGTTACTTATCACAGCAGCTCTAGGGAATCTGGTGCTCCTGGGGCATCCCCAAACATGTACCCATGTACACAGATACATGGGTACAAAGTTGAAAATAACAGTAAATCTAAAACCAAAAAACACCACCAAAAATAAAAGAAGTCAAGTTCATAACCAAGAATTGGTCATTGGACAATGGCAACTTTGTCTAGAATGTTCTCTTTGAGGTCCTTACTGAGGGCAGTCTCTAGGAAGCAGTGAAGTCAAACCCTGCCTGGAATGGCTGAGAAGACAGGTAGGAAATGGAATCAGAATCTGTGATCAAGTCTTTGAAAGCATTTGTTGTGACAAAAGCCAAGTGAAACAGGACAGAGCAAAGGAGTTGTGGGGTCAGAGAGTTCTGGGTTTCTCTGCTTTGTTGTTGTTTGTTTGTTTGTTTAGTCTAGCGGAAGGATGTTAACAAGTGTATTTACATACTAATGACAGTGATTTGGCTGGCTGGAATCTGCTTATGCAGAAGAGAAGATAATCACAGAAAAGGGCTGCAGATATAGTTCATTAGTATTCAAGCAAAGTAGAAAGGTTACTTTTAAAAAGGAACAGGTACATAGAACTCGGCTTGCAAGGGGAGGGGCTGTGCAACATGCAGCTTAATTGGCAGATGTGTGGTGGGAAAGGCAAAGAGGCTGCTATGCTGTGTGAGTAATCTGATGAAGAAAAGTCAATGTCAGGGTTGGGAAGGAAGTGTGGGTTGAAAGCATAGCTGTAAGTTGTTAAAGTAGGAAAGTGAATATACATACACTTGACTTTGAGGAAAACAAAATACTTCATAGGCATCTTCATCAATAGTTTAAGATATGTTATTAGAAGACCCAACACTTTGTTTCCCAAGGACTCTAATGAGTATGCTCTGCCCGGATAGTAGAGTTTGAGGACTTCTCAAGGGTACTGGTATTCGTCCTGTTTTCTTTCTTATGTTTGCCTGTTACAGAGTAAATGGCAGAAACATTTGGTAAATGTTCTATCAAAAGCTTTGAAAATTAAAACTAGTTTAGTCCTGAAAGAGGTGCAGTGTTTATTTATCCTGGCACTAGTCACAAATCCTGTTTTGGAAGTGCTTAAGCTCCTATCTAAATTTTAAAAGGGGGTGAAGATATTAACCTTTTAAGAGAAAATATTTTTGTTCTGTTTCCACTTAGAAAACACTGTAAAATATGTTGTCTTTTAGAAGAAGTAGATGGGCGATGTGAGGGTGTTTTGTTCATTGTCCCTTTTGACTTAAGGAAAAGGATTTTTAAGAAAAAGTGCTGGGCGCTTCATTTCTGGGTAAGCTGTATCCAGCTTGTGTGTGCGAATTTAAAGATGCTTATTTCTTCTTTGGGATTTATGTGAAATTAGATTGTGACTAATGAGATAAGATTATTCTCCATATTTTTGCTATTCTAGCATAAACTAAAATATAAATATGTAAGTATACATGTAAATTCCTATTTGCTTAAACACTTTAAATATTTAAACATTCAAATTTTAAACGGTAGACATTGTCAGTGCATTCAAAATATTAAGTACAAATGTCTTTGGGGCACAAAACCTAAAAAAAACAATACCAAATAGTGTATTCTGTATAATGCCTAGATAACATCTGTCTAGACTTATTTAATTCCCCTCAGAGATAATACTTGACTAATAAAAAACTGCAGCTGCAATCCTTTTTTTCCCATAAGTTAAAGACTTCTAAATTCTTTCCTTGTTAATGGACTCGAGGTTATCATTCTTTGTGTTTAGCGCTATAGCCATCTATTTTGCAAGAGGGTTTGGATCTGTTTGACAATGAGGAGGGATAGCACCACATCATGTTTTCTGTTTGGAATCATATCACTATTTAGGGCATACATGTTTCCTCCAAGGTTGCTTGTACAGGCGATGCTTTCATTTTAATTGTAATGCCGATATGGTAGAGACACAAATGCAGCAAAATGGCGCTACTCGAACTGCAATCCCCTCTACTCCCTACTTGACCGCAGCAGTGAAGTACTTCAGTTTCATTGGAAGGTGGTACTATTTTCATCTAATGAAAACTACTATAACAGTCCATGTAAATGTTCATGTGCTGGCATGCATACAAGGTTAATAGTGTTATAGAATGTCCATCTCCCAATATGAGGGGTCGTTTACGGTGAATTGAATTATATGTCATCTAGTTGCTGAAAGGAAATGGTGTTTAGCAAAACAACCTGCTGAGCAACATAGTAAGATTTTTGTACAAAGTACAAATTGCTAATTATTGTATTTTATTTTTCTATGATTTCATAAAAGGCATTATCAGGGTCTTACAGATGGAGAAAGCCTGTTTATTAAAATATCTATTACCAAATAAAAGTTACAGTTTTGGTGGTTGAGTTTGTGATGTTTTGTACTGTTATATGCAAGTGTATTATTGTAATTTACTTTTTAGTATGTATGTCTAGGTGTTGTTTAGGACTTTAGTAATTATGAATGCAAAACATAGTTGTAATTTTTCAAAATAATTACAGACTTTGAGGTCTAGGCATAAACTCACAGAAATCACTATAATTAATCGATACATATTTTTGTAGTGATTTTATACTGGCAAATATTTTGTGAGATTTGGGTGAATGAAATTATGTATTACAGAGGTAGTTTATACAGATGCATAAACAGAACACATGTAATATCAACTGGTCTAACAAATCCTTAGACCATCAATGTCCATTACATAATTTCCAATATATTATAAATCAGGGATTTCCCAAACTCCTTATGTTGCTGACAAGAAAATACATCCACACCATCCTGAGGTGATTAGAAGTAACATATCCAATGTACCTCACTCTTTTATAATTGTCTGACTATAGCTACAAGCCACTCTGAAATGAACCTAAAACCCTTCTACATGTATCTTAAGTAGACTTGAGAAAATCACATACTGTTTTAAAAGCTTGTTGTGCTCACAATAAAATCAAGAGAGTCAAAACTAACTTTGTAAATCAAGTGGAATTATGTCATGCTTCTGGGTTTACTCAAGATAGGTTACAGCTGCTAACCATCAAAACAGCAGATTCAGACAGTTGAAATATTTACATTGTTTTAGGGTTCATCTTGCTCAGTCTATTCTTATATTTTTAGTTTCTTCCAAATGCTTTGTAAGAAAAAATGCCTGATGATCTCCACCTAAAGGGATATATATATATATATATTTTTTTTTTCTGGGACATAAGCTCTATTCTATGTCTAGAGAGAAAATATTGTATAAGCAAATAAGCATCCATGTTTTGTCAAAGTGAGCCAAAGAGAAGTGATCAAAGAGAAGTTGTTTAATAGCTCCCCATAAATTGGGACCCCTGCATTTGGGGTCAGAAGTTAAAGTACAATCACATCATGGACTGAGCTGATTATCTCTGAGTAATAAAAATTTCACAACAAAGAAAACTTATCTATTGAACACTTCCTATCTGTTGGTCAGACATCTTTTCTTTCTTCAGTCCTCAAAACCACTAGATAAGATACATTTTTGAAGCTGAAATATACACAGAATAATTTTCTTAGACCATAGAGTATAGTATATTTCCATTCTTTATTTTAACAAGGGCATTTATGTTACTACCTTTGGATATACAGACTATAGAAGTTTTGTTTATTCAGTCTGGTTTTTGCCTTACAAGAGACAGAAGACCAGAACTATACCTTACTGTACATTAGGAGTATGTAGGAATTTGGAAAGGCACCAGAAAAGCACTCTACGGCAGTGCATGTACAAATGTCTTTACCACGACCCTTTCAGTTTCTTCCCCCTACTCCAAGTCCAAATAATAGGCCAAATTCATTAATGGGCTGAAAAACAAGTATGGTAGTTAAATATACCTCTAGCTGGTAAAAAGTAAAATAACATCCCACATTTATGCTAACAAGTGATATGAGGAGATGAAATTTTTCAAATACAAGTTTGTCATGAACTCATCCATGAAGGAGTAGGATGGTGGAAACGGCTAGCTTGAAGACTGACAAGCAAAACAAAAAACAAACAACGTAAAAAAATAAAAGTAAAAAGTAAAAAGATAAAAAATTTTTAAAAAATTATAGATTTTTAAAATTGTTGCAACTGTAGCCTGCCCGTTGGGAGCAATACAAATGTGCGGGGAATGTGTCTATCTAAAATCTTTCAATTAGTACAAATTATTTCTATTGCTATAAACTCCAAGTAATTTTAAGGTTAACTATCAAATCCTTTTCAGGCCACCAGGCTCTCCGATCCCTAGGATTGTACTCACAAATTCATGTCTGGCATTAGTTAATATCCGGGACAACAGACAGCTAAGAACTAGGGACAGGATCACACTTCCTTTGCCAAATAATGTTTCTGTTTTTTAAAACTGACTGGTTTTTACACCAGTTTCCCTCTCTGCCTGCAGTAACAGCTGTACTTCGGCAGGACTCGCTCTCAGGCCTAGCTGAGCCCAGGAAAGGGTCTTTGTAATGGGAGGAGCATATCTGAGCAGATCCTCTCCCCACCTCACACCGCCCACGACGATGGCGGTCAACCAAAATCAGTGCCACCCACGGATATGGCGGTCAACCCAATTCAGAGCCAATTCTTTGGCACTAACCAGAACCCTGGAGCCCAGCAACAAGCGATGCGCGCGCAGCTAAGGCCGCCAGCACGCTACCCGGCAGGCAGTGCGCGGGCCTACAGCTCCCACGTGTCCCAGCAGCAAAGATGCTACCACTTCATTCCCAGCTCATTGGCGGCTCCCCGTGTCTTCTGTGCTCATACTCTCTCTAATAGAGTTCCTCTGAGAGAATCAGACCATTTCTTCTCCCAGAGCTCTTCAGCCGCAAAAAAAAGAAAACACGTCGGGGGACACCTACAACGCCCGAGTAGGCGTGGCCTTGGGACCGGAAGAAGCTCCCGTTGCCAAGGGAACGCTGCGCGCCGTGGCGCCTGCTCAGCCACTGATGCTCGCATCCAGGGTGAACCCGCCAGTTCCCCCAACTTGTAGAAGAGACTGTGCTTGGAACAAGGGAACCTTTCTACGGAGGCATAGAGAGGAAGGCTGAAGCTCCGGGGAAGATCCCACCGCGGAAACGGGTACAAGAGTGCGTCCCTTCCTGTCCTTGCCAGCCCCTTGGCCTTTGGATTGGCGTCAGAGATCAGGTATCTCCACCCCCACCCCGCTTTTTTGTCTTTCTTCATCTCCATCTATGTGTTATCTCTCAGCTCTGTTGGGTATGATTTTACACGCCATCAGCTTCACCCTTGTTAAAATGTGCACGACCGTTCTACGGTGTCTGTAGAGCTGTGGAACCGGCGGCAGGAGCCACTAGTTCAAAAAGTTCCCGCTACCTGTTTGCAGCCATTTCCACCCAGGTAGCCAGAGGACACCCTCTCACTTGTCCGATTTAGAATTACTCCAAGCTATTGCCCGTATTTTTTAATCCAAGTGAGTTACTGTCTGTAATCTCTGAGAGATAGGAAAGAAAAAAAAAGAATTGCGTTTATGCAATGAATACTAAGGAGCCTCGAAAATGTATTGAACTTCTTTGGGCGAATGCTGTGCTGTTTGTTTGCTTGGTTGACGTTAACGCTGCCCGAGATGGGCCTTTTCATACGGTGTATGAATTATTTGGTTGAAATTTCATCATCAAAATTTTCTAACTTAATAAAATTCTTTAATTGGGGTAGTAAGAATGTGCAGCAGCCCACACCTCTGACATGTTTAAAGTTTACGAAATAGCATTTCTGGAGTTTTCTCTGTCTCATCTCATTTCATCTCTGCAGCTTAGCTCTAAGCTCTTACATGTGGATAACATGGTAAATCTTCATTGTTTTTCTGGCAACCACCTAATCCTTTGGAAAGCTAATTCTCAGAAAGCAGCTAGGAGACCTAAGCGTTCTTGATTGAAGAACAGGAGTTGTTTCATTTTAGCAAGTTTATTTTAGCTATCAATTTTGCTACCATTATACAGAACATATAGTAAGACTTTTTAAGCTTAACATATATTTTGTTACTAATCTAGCCAATATGCTGGGGGTTTTGTTTTTCTATCCTTTAAGGCAGTCAGTCCAGTCTCAAGTCAGTATCACCTTTATACCTTGTTCCTCCCTCCGTCTGTGTCTGTATGTAATTGTTCATGTAGGGTAGTGCCTGCTGAATCCAGAAGAAGGTGTGAGGAGCCCTTGAATGGGAGTTACCCGTGCTTGAGAGCCTCAGTCAAACTCTGGTCCCCGGATGAGCAGCCAGTCCTCCTAGCAGCTGTGCTGTCTCTGCTGCTAAGAGTATAATTTTAAATTTTTTTCTTTCTTGTTTTACAGTGCTTGAGATCCAACCTGGGATGTTTGCACATGAAAGGCAAGCACTTTGCCATTTTGCCACATCACCAGTCCCTAAGGTTATACTTTTCTTTAGAAAATTTAATTAGGCATGTGTAGGGAAAGAGAGTATAAAGCTAATTGTTTCCCTAATTTCAACCCCGACCCAGTTCTGCCCCCATTTGTTGTGGGTGTTAATTGTGTAAAATTTTAATAGATAATAAAAATGTAAAGCCTTAAGCAGAGCCCAATTAATTTACAAGAGTCCTTCACTGAGATACATAGAGTTTGGGGCTGGGCAAGTTTTTGCTTGATTGGCTACCTTATTCTGATTGTGTGATGTTCTTATTTGTGAGTTCATTACAGTGAGATGATTTTATTAGTAAAAATTTTAAACCACTATTTTGAAGAAATTCAGAATAGAGAATGAAAACTGGCTGAGAGTTTTGTGGTATGTGTTCTTAACTTTATTATCCAACTACAAATCTTTATGGCTTACTCTTCATGCTGCAGATTTTGACTCTGGTTCATCCTGATCTTCTTTCTTATTGATTAGCCAGTCTTCCTCAGACACAGTGGGTTTTGTTTCTTCTTAAAGAACATTTTATGGACTTACCTCAGGTTAGTTGTACTTAGCCTTTGGAGAACTTTGCTGTGCCTAAGAATTGCTTTCTCCAAACTTAAAAAAGAAAAATAAGGAAATGGAAGAAGACAGTAAAACCAGCAGAACATTAGTCCCTCAGGAGCACAAACTCTTTCAGGGCACAGTTCCTCTTCAGAGCTGAAGAAACTGTCAAATCTCTCATATTCTGAAAAAGAGACATTAATGAAAGGAAACAATGTTTCACATGACAAAATACAGGGATATGTGAATTGAGAGATGATGTCACAAATAGGCCAATAGGATAGATCAGGTTTCCCAGCATGTGTGAAGTTGAAATATTTTCCCCAAAAGGTTCTCATGGACCAGTACTCACAGACAATAGTACTTTCTTTATCCATCTCTTGGAGCTTTAGGGCTAGTATCAGCATATTAAAGAGTGATGCTCTATAGAAGCTTACATAAAATCTCAAACATCAGTGACCTTGAGATTCTTTTAGAAGTAATCCCTAAGAAGTCTCTTCCAGAGGATATAGTTTAGAATGTACAGAGAGCCTACTGCTAGATCCAAACATATGTAAGAATATAAAATATAAAAAAGGTATGGAAGAATTATCTAAAGGGATAATAGGAAGAAAATGAAACGTTGAGAAGGTTGCTGGCTGTGCTGTAAAACAGAGTCGGAGGGGAGGACGGAGGAGGCCAGCCTGTTCTCTGAATCAGCTCTCATACCCAGATATATTTCAGGCAAGTTAGAGTTTAAAACCTGAAAATTTAACTACAAATGCAGGAAACTGAATATTAGTTAATATGTTCAAAATACCGAAGAAAAGGAAATATTTCTACACCTAAAATTGAAGAAAGAAACCAAAGAAAACCACCAATATCATCAGATAGAAGCTCCATATTATAAAGCAGTAGTAATAAAGTAAATTTTAATTGGTTAAAGTGGTTTGCAGTACATATGCATTGAATATATACATGACTACATACCATAGTCAAAGCAGTAACCACCAGATACAACAAGCAGCTCATGAGAGAAACACTAATAAAAAGCAAGTTTTACAGTGATACTCAGTTTTACTAGTGATGGAATTAATGCAAATTTAAACAGTGCCGTGGTAGGGTTTTTCATTTTGCACATAAAAAAAGTTGAAAAGCTAACCTCTCATTAAAATTTTATATTCCCAAATAGTTCAGTAGTAAATCTCAGGTATTTGAGAAACATGATAGAAAGTCACAAAGGCCTTGGAAGATACCTTTTAAGAATCAATACTTTGTAGTACTTGCCCAGAACGGAGACATGTGAAAAGAAGAACATTTGAAAATGTGTTATGGAAAGTGAAAACACGTAAAGCCAGTATATTAGCGTGCTTCCCTCAAAGCCAGTATATTAGCGTGCTTCCCTCAAAGCCAATATATTAGCATGCTTCCCTCAAAGCCAATATATTAGCGTGCTTCCCTCTCTAGGACTTACTAACCACTTCTAACTAAAATGATAAATGTGAATTGAAGATAGATTCATCAAATACCAGCTCTTACGCTGGGACTCAAAGAAATGGTTTGAAGTGGGCTTTGAATCTCTAATATGAAAAGGTTTGAACTAGCACAAAGTTAAACCCATCCTTAGGATAAGAAAGAACTGCCCAGGAAGTATGCACTGCTCCTTGTAGGCACATCATTGAAATTGATTTTGTACTTTTTACTGATAGAGGTCTCCCAAAAGAGCTAAGCAAAATGTTAACTGTACAGCCCCCGTCCTTATGCATTTGCCCTAGAAGCTTCCTATTGGTGGCCTTTCCTCCACATCCTTTGCTTGTGATAGTGTAGTATAAAAACAAAAAAAGGAGTTGTAACATGTCAGACTTATGTGACCTTAAATGAACATGAGCATTAACGTTTCAAGAGCTCTGGAAACTAATGTCCAGAGAGCAAAGAAAAATATTTAGTAGACAGATGTATTGTGGCAGTGGCGGTAGTACTGGAGTGGTTGGTAAAAAGTATTTTTCTTCTATCATATAGTAATATTTAGGGTTTGATGATACCAATGAAAGACCCTTAAAAAGCTTCATTTGGGGATGTGAAGTACAAACGTAACAGTACCATTGGGGCTAGGAGCAGACATAAAGCTACACCAGCAAGCATTAGGTCAGCAGCAGCTTTATTTGACTGCACAGTAATTCTGCCTTGTATTGCTAATGGAATTTGCTTTTTGGTTGCTCATTTTGTTGTTGTTTAAAGATTGCTCTAAGAAGTTGAAATGTTAATTTGTTCTTTAAGATTTTATACTTGTGTATAATGCATTTCGATCTTATCTACTCCCTGTTCCCCAATTCCGATTCTTCCCGGACCGCCCTCCCATAATCCCTCCCAACTTTACGTCCTCTTCTTGGTTTTCTTTTAAAATAACCCAGAGGGTCCAATTAGTGCCACCCTGATGCTCATGGGTATAGAGCCATCCATATGGGCAACCAGCCAAAAGCTGTGTCTCTGAAGGAAATTGACTCTCCTGGCAGCCATCCACTGCTAGCTTCTCAGATAGTGAGGTGGCCTCATGGGCCCTGCCCTAATGCATGCTGGAATGTTGGCTGGCTTGGGCAGTTCTTGTGTGGACAACCAAAGCTGTCAAGAGTTCATGAATACAATGGCCCTGTCATGTCCAGAAGTCTCTGCTTGACTGAACCTCCCTCCCCAACGTCTGGCTTTTAGTCTTTCTGCCTCCTCTTCCAGAATGTTTCCTAAGCCTTGGGGAGGAGGGATGTGGTATAGATAGATGTTTCATTTAGAGCTGAGCCTTTGCAGTTACTTATTATCTGTAGGTGGACTAGTTATGAATCTTTATATCAACAGCTATCTACTACCAGAAGAAGCTTCTATTAGTAAGGAGCAGTGTATTAAGGAGTAAGAGAAGTGTATTAATCTGTAGACATAAAAGTATAGAGAGCAGCTTATTACTGTATTGCTGTAGTACAGTGATGGTAGGTTCTTCCCTATGAGCTCCTCATTCGTGGGTTAGTGGTCATGTTTGCTATACCAAGCATACGTTTCTGCCTGAAAAGCAGACCTTAAATCCAACCAGAAAGCAGTTGGTTACCCCCATAACCCTCATGTCATTCTTGCACCTGTGGACATAGCCTATCAGGTGGGTCATTATAATAGCTCTCGGGGTCACACATGATGTAGACTTGTAGTGACCTTTTGCCCCCAGTGTCTGCATAGCACTTTCCTGTGCTATGAAAGCTAGCTATCAGGGAAGAAACTTCTGGGTCAGGACCAGCTGGATTTCTCCATATTATGTGACCAAAGTGTGTGATGTCTTCAGCCATAGTGTCTTAACATCAAGTTCCCACGGGCAACTACGAGAAATGGCAATACCTTGTACATTGTTTGGGGTAGTCTCTGGGACCCTACCCTCCCGTGCCAACAACTGGAAAGGAGATATCCCATACCTGACATTAATAATAAATAGTCCTCAAAGGCTTCTGTCTTAAGAGCTTAGTCTCCAACAATTGGGACTCTGTCATAGACTAGAGCTTCTAAATGGTGGGCTGATTTATCTCAGCATTTGCTATAGAAACAGAAAATTGACAAGATAGATCTTCTTCTAAAAAATGATTCAGTTAAACATCTAAGAGACAAATTAGCAAATACATATGTGTGTGTATGTGTTTATAACAAGTATGTATATATGCATGCCTCTGTACA
Source organism: Rhynchomys soricoides (assembly GCA_019843965.1). Taxonomy (NCBI): domain Eukaryota; kingdom Metazoa; phylum Chordata; class Mammalia; order Rodentia; family Muridae; genus Rhynchomys; species Rhynchomys soricoides. The sequence goes on along the minus strand of JADRCH010000150.1, from coordinate 442,516 downwards.
TATCTGTATGTGTGCATGCACATGTGTGTTTAAAGTTTGCATTTACTTTTCTATTCTATAATGGTATTATAGTTAGAGCTCTTTTACATAAGGTAGGAAAGTGTAGATAGTTAAGAAAACATTGAATTTAATACGATTAACTGAAATTATGGAGAAATATATCCATTATTCCTAAAGAATTAGTGGTGAATTACAGAACTACATAGAGGCAGGTGAATAAGGATATTCTTTGTCTATTAACAGAAAATCCAACCTAAACTGGAAGCAACCCTGTAGAAAACAAAAACAGTTAAGCTTTTATAATTACAAATTATTTCAAAATATAACCATCCTTTTTGTTTTAGATATTTGTCTAGAAGTTAAAATGATATGCCTAAACCTTTGTTTTGTTTTCTTGTCTGTCTTCTGCTTTTTGAGCTTTAGCAGCAGACAGTAGCTGAGTCTTGTTGCCTTTGTAGTGTCCAGGATTTCCCGGACTCTCATTCATAAATAACTTGGAAAACTACCCTTGGCAAACTCCACATGGTAGTGAAGCTAACAAGAGTTACTTCCTGAATATTAGAAGTATGGTTGTTTCAGGGATGTTATTCCATGTTGCCAAGGTTTATAAGCTGCCAGTCTGCATTTCAGTTAAGGCTCCTTTCTGATAATCGGCTTACACTGTTTACTAGGAGTAAAGCCACACCGATGGGTTTGTGTGCTGCCATTATCTTTACATTTTTCATGTACAGACAAATGTAGTTCATGTGTAAGGTACCTTTGAAATAATAATTTCTTTTCCCTTGCAGTTGCTCTTTAAATATTTAAGCCACAATATGGGATTGTTGGACAGACTTTCAGGTTTACTTGGCCTGAGGAAGAAAGAGGTTCATGTTTTATGCCTTGGGCTGGATAATAGTGGGAAGACAACAATCATTAACAAACTGAAACCTTCAAATGTAAGTATTTATGTAATTCTTGACATTTTCTGATACTAGAGAAATATTATGTGAAAGATTACTTTTAAGTTACAACTTCCTGTATTTGTAGGAAGTTCTGTTATTCTTGTTGGTAAAGGGATATCAGCTTGCTGCATATGCAACATGTTTATGAGCATGCAGGTACATCTTAATTATTAAGATGGGATGTTCTCTTTTTCTTCCTCTATATTCCCCTAAAGATCTTCACGAATTGGCTAAGTTTACTTACAGGTTGCAATTACTTTGCTTAAATTTCTTCTAAGTTCTGTGTATAATTAGACGGTAGTATGCATATCTGTGACTGATGGCGATTTTGAGTAACATATTTGAAAATATTATTACTAAAATTATGTAAAGCTAGCACATGCAACATATGACTTTCATAAGTTAAAGGTAATCCTTGTTACATATTATTCCTGATATTATTTCCTGAGCCTTAAGCTAGAAGCAACTTCCCTGGGCATCAGAAAAATTGACCTGAAGATCCTAAGTGCGATTTGCTTTGTCCCCACCCTACTGCCTTTTATCTACAGCCAAGAGCTAGTGCGTGAGGTGGAGGTGGAGTGGCGCCATACGGTTGTTACTCAGGTGTGGCTTTTACATTTCCTTCCTTATTATTTTGAAGTCATCACCAGTTGTGAGCTTTCATCTACATTTGGGCACAATTTTTTAGTTAATTAAGTGTATTAATCAGAGGATCTACAGGATTCTCTTAGGAAAAGATCACAAGACTGTTCCAGGTCTCATTTTATAGGAAAGTTGTCTCCTCTTGTGTGTGTAGGTAAAATTTATTTTCGGATAGATTGATTGTAGATTCAAACTTATTTTTAAGAATCAATTATTCTAGTGCTGTATTTGAAGTGATGAATATTCTCCTTTGCCTGGGTATTTTTAGTCCAATCACTCTTTGTAAGGAAGAGTATAGTTTTGATTGGTGGTATATGCCTTTAATCCTACTCAGTAGACAGGCAGATCGATCTCAGTGAGTTTGAGGCCAGTCTGGTCTACATATAGTCCTCCGGTTCAGCTAGGACTGCATGGTAAGACCTTTATTAGTGAGGTGGGGTGGGGGCAGAAGCATCTTGCTCATCTTGAAAAACTCCAAAGCAGTCTGCTTATTCGTTTGGTAGTGTACTATATATTCAATTGATACCTTGCTTATTACATTTCTCCTCAATATCAGAGCCCTTGTCTTAGTTAGGTTTTCCATTGCTGTGAAGAGACACTCTGACCAAGGCAACTTTTATAATGACAAACATTTAATTGGGGCTGGATTATAGATTCTGAAGGGTCAGTCAGTCCATTATCATCATGGAGGGAAGCATGGCAGCATCCAGGCAGGAATGGCTCTGGAAGAGCCAATAGTTCTACATCTTGATCTTCCGGCTGCCAGGAGGAGACTGGATGTGTTTCACACTAGGGGTAGCTTGAACATTTAAGACCTCAAAGCACCAACTCCACATTGACACACTTCCGCTAACAAGGCCACACCTCCTCTAATAAGGCCACACATCCTAATAGTGCCACTCTCTATGACCAAGCATTCAAACACATGAATCTGTGAGGCCCATACCTATTCAAACCACCACAGTCCGCTCCCTGGCCCCCATGGCTTATAGTTATAACTTAATGCAAAATGCATGTAGTCCAACTTCAAAAGTCCCATAGTCTATCACAGTCTCAACAATGTTAACAGTCCAAAGTTCAAAGTCTCATCTGAGTTTCATCCAACCTCAAAATTGTAGTCCCCTATAAAATCAAAATCAAAAAGCAGATCACACACTTTCACCATATCATAGCACAGGATATATATCACCATTCTGAAACATAGGGAAGGGAACACAGTGAGGATTTCCTGGACCAAAGCCAGACCAAAAACCAGCTGGGCAAACTCTAAACTCTGCCTCTTTATGTCTGATGTCAAAATGCTCTTCAGATCTCCACCCCCTTTCAGGTTTGTTGACTGCAGCACACTTCTTTCTCTTGGAAAGAAGTTCACTCCATGCTAGCAGCTTTCCTCCATAGTTCTGCCATGGCTCTGGCATCTCTAACCTCTTGGGGTCTCCAAGGCAATCCAGGCTTCACCTTCACAGCTTCACACAATGGCCTTTCACAACTTCAAAACAATGGTCTTTCTGGACCTCCTTGCAGGGACACCCCTGTCACATGTCTGGCCTTAGTGACTTTCCTTAGTTATGGAGGGAGATCTCATTCACACAATGGCCTCTCTGGGCCTCCATGCAGGGACACCCCCAGCCACAAACCTACCATCAGTGACTTTCCTTAGTTGTGGAGAGAGATTCCATAACCTCTTCTTCTATTCTTGACTCTAAAGCCAGAGCCACATGGCTGCAGTTGCCATGTTTGTTGCCTTCTAGGGCTGGAATATTGCTCTCTTATTCTATTACATCTTTACCAGCTTTTTGCTTTTGATGATTTCCTTCACTGGCTAAACTTGGCATTCACAACTGGAACTTGCTCTGCAGACTGACCATGAACTCAGAGATGTGCAGTGCAATGCCCCTATCTCCTGAGTGTTGGGATTAAAGGCGTGTACTCCCATGCCTGGACCTAAGCTTTTCTTTAATTCCTTTTCATTATAGATCCTTATAATCATGGCAACTATGCCTCAAGATCTGGATTAAAGGCATGTATCCCTCTGAATCGTATGTGTCACCCCACCTTAAGATCCACATCAAAGGCATTTGTCTTCCTGCCTCAAGGTCCAGAGCAGGTGTGCCACCATTTCTGGATTATAGTTCATCCCAGATTTAGTCAAGTTGATAATTGAAAATCACTATCACAATCTACCTCTTGTCAACTTGATACACAATCATATCTCTTTATGTCCAAATGAAAATAAAAACCAGGTCAGAATAACGCCTAACATGTTAAAACTATCCCTGATAAAACTGCAAACATTGTAAATTTAGAATAGGTGGCAGTGACCCTTGGAAACATCCTTTTCACAACATGGAAGCTTAGCTGGATGGGATCTTGCCTGGAGGTCACCACCCCCATAGTTCCATTTAATATCTTTAATTTTTTAATCTCCCTGAACACAGCATTTAGCTCCATTTACTTCCTGGTGCCCCTTTAATCCTTGAAGCACACATTTTATATTTTTCCTTTCTCAGCTTGCTACAGTTGATCAAAAATGTTCTTTGTAAGAGTGAAACACAGGGTCTATATTAGACTGTTGTGAGATTTTCTTTTCCAGTGCAATTAATCTAAATCTCTTCACCTTAGCCTTAGGTAGACTCTTTTGACAAGGACAAAAAGCAGTCACATTCTTCACCAAAATACCACAAGAACAATCCATAGGCAACAGAGTAAAATTCGTCTCCTCTGAAGCCTCTTGAATCCGCCCCCACAGTTCAAATCACCTCAGCACCACAGTCCTCCATGCTTCTTTTTGTATGGCCCATTAAGCCCAACTTAAAGCGTTCCACTGCTTTTCAAACTCAGGCCTGTCATAGTAATATCCTGGTGCTAACTTAGAGTCTTAGTTAGGGTTTCCACTGCTGTGAAGAGACACCATGACCAAGGCAACTCTTATAACGGACAACATTTAATTGGAGCTGGCTTACAGGTTCTGAGGGGTCAGTCAATCGGTTATCATCAGCATGGCAGTGTCCAGGCAGGCATGGCTTTGGAAGAGCCAGTAGCTGTACATCTTGATCTGCAGGCAGCCAAAAGGAGACTGGGTGTGTGGGAGTAGCTCGACCATTTAAGGCCTCAAAGCAACAACTCCACATTGACACACTTCCGCTAACAAGGCCACACCTCTCATCTGCTCACACCTTCTAATAGTGCCACTCTCTACGACCAAGCATTCAAATATGTGAATCTGTGGGTCCCATACCTATTCAAACCACCACAGCCTTGACTTGTCAAGCATTGAAAAACAAATACCTAGAATAAGGATTAGCCTTTAAATATGGTTTAGATGATAGATGAATAGACTGAATTTCATCACATCACATCATCACATCATCACATCATCATCATCATCATCATCATCTTTAGTCAGGGGATTTTGTTGATTACATGGAGGTTAAAATTTTTAGCAAACTTGATGAAAATAAGACTTCTCTTAGAAATTCTGTTTCACTCCTGTTGATTTTCAAATCTCTGCTGGACTTAGATGGTCCAGTCTACACTCCTTCCTTGTTGCCATTCCTGTCCAATGACTGAATGTATTTGTTCCTGGATAAAACAGGGGAATTAATATTAGACATGACTCTCTGTTTTGGCGATGGGAATGAGAGTGTGTATAGGGGAAAATCAGAAGGCCAGAGATTGACTTCAGGTTTCTGCCTCAGTTTCTCTCCACCCTTCTTTTCAGACATGCATGGTCCCTCACTGTCTGAAATTCACAGATTCTGTTAGGATGGCTGACTGGTCCCAGGGCTCCAGGACATCCACTGTCTCCATCTCGGAGTGTGTGCTGTGCCCAGCCTTTTATCTGAATTACTTTAGTGGAGAATGAGTCCCATATGAGTCCATTCTGTCCTAGCCAACTTCTGGAGCTTCTTTTGTTGATTATTTTTATCAGAACTTTGGAGAAGAGAAAGTTGAGGGATTTTTATCCCTTCGAGCTAAATTTTAAAGGGGAGTTTTTGGAGAACCTAGGTAACCATGTAGAGGCAACTTAAGTGTTCTAATTATAATTCAGTGAAGACACTATTGATATTTGGTGTATATTTTCTGGAATATCTTTAAACTTTTAACCTTTATTATGTAATTGAAGCAAAAAAAAATAAAATAAAATAAAAATGGTAGGATCATGGAAAAGAAAACAAAATTAATAAGAAATACTTTGTTCCAAAGCTTGTTGTTCAAGGAACCTCAGAGTAATGAGGCAAGATCCTAAGTGCCACACAATAATTTTTCTAGCAATCAAGAAAAATACTTTGGGGAAAATATTAATGCAGTTCAAAGGCTGAGTAAACAGACTTGGGTGAGGCAAACAAGAGCTGCTCTGGGAAGGCCTGGTCACAGCACATTGCTCAGTGCTCCAGTTCAGTTTCAGCTTCTCTTCCATTTGAATTTAAATTTTACAAAAGTACAGTTCCTGAGTGAACATGGTAATGTGAGGCAATTTTCCCTTGTTCGACTCTTATTTTCACATAAAAGTAACATTTTTTATGTAGCTTTTCTTAAGGCAGTATGGGTATAGCTAGGAATAAGAGTAACCACAATGAGAGTATAGTTCTAAGAATAGCAACCGCTTCTGGAATGCTTGCAGACCATGGGAAGTACTTTTACACCTATTAGCCCATTCAATCTCATAATAACTTTATGAGCACGATAATACCATCGACAGACATTTCAGCAGACCTAGACTTCACCTGTGCCAGGTGGCATAGCAGGTTAGGAGTAATTAGGGGCGGTTGTAATTTAAAGCAACAAATGGAAAGGGCTGTTCCAAGGTAGTGGTGCAGGGCCAGTAACACAGAGCGTGAATGGCTTCATACATGGCATGTAACAACTCAGCATCTGGAAATGAATGAAGTTTTGATGATGGAAATTCTAGAAGGCGTTTAATGAATTCAGTTGTCAGTATACTTTTAATTGTCTGTGAGATCTGTCAAGTGTGAGATCCAGCTGTTCTTTTGGCCCTTTTTGATCTTCCTGTCGAACTCCCTACCAGAGCTGTCATAACTCACCTGTCTCACTTCAGTATGTGTCACTCTGTTACTTAGCAGTGAACTTTAGACATGCCTGCTGTCAGGAGCCATCTAGGAAGGGTAAGACTAGCAGATGACTTTCCTGGAGATGGCCCCCCATTTTTGCATGGTCTGTGATTGGTAAAATTCTGAATTGCAAGAACTTCAGAAATCTCATCTCAGGATTGATTCTTATTGTTGCTATGCCTTTCCTGTCATTAAATTAGTCCAATAATTTCTGGGCATTAGCCCACACTATTGGGCAGATTTTGTGCAGATCAACGAAGATGTCCTCTCTTGTAAAAATGCTGTGTAGACAAACTGATGATTTCTTAATTCCTAATAGCAATTTATACAAGTAATTTTGAGCCCTTGTTGTTATAAAAACAGAAATTAGGGCTCTGTAAACCTTCAAGTGTCACAGGCTAGATTTCACTAGGATAGAAAGCAGGCTTGGAACAGGTTTGCAATCAGAGAAGGCATTCCTCCTGGGCTGGCTCTGAAACCATTGTCTGATAACTAAAGCTGTAAGCTGGGAGTAGACAATTTATTGTGAGTGCAAGGACAGAAGATGAAGTGTTCACTGGAATTATCTCTCCAAAACTTCAAACCTAATGAGACTCTAGGCAGATGATTTGCCTCTTGACAAAACCATGCTAAAATTAAGACATAAGAATTATTGTTTTAAACTTGTAATGAACGTGTGGAGTTAGTTACAGATAATAAATGTTTAATTAGATAACTAGTCTAAATGGAAACACAGGTATACATTTCTGTTGTAACTTCTTATTCAATTTATGATTTGAATTTATGTATTATGCTTGTGTACTTTTGTGCTCACTTCGGCAGCACATATACTAAAATTGGAATGACACAGAAAAGATTAGCTTGGCCCCTGCGCAAGGATGACATGCAAACTTGTGAAGCGTTCCATATTTTTTGGAAAACAAAAAACAAAAAACTTGTTTTGAAAAAGTATGTTTAGAATATCATGTGATCATGTATTCTGGAAAGATATAAGAATTAATGGCAAGAATAGAAAGTAGTTCCCCTTTATTCTCTCAGAAATAGACTGGAGCCTCTTTTAAGGGTGACTGCCTCTTTCTATGAACTTTTTCTAGCTGACAAGGAGTTAATGAACTTCTAGCCTCTCTCCAGGCTGGGAAGGACCTGCAGGGAAGGAACAGAGAGAACAAGAGAACAATTACTTCTTTGCTTAATGTTCCTCCCAACCCCAGTCTAGCAACTAGGTGGTAATCACCAGAGGCTTGTGGTTTTCCACCACAGAGTAAGCTAGAGTGTTTAGTCTCCAGAAGCTGTCACCTTCTATCATCCAGTACAGTTAGAGAGTTAGCCTCTCCAATGCTGTGTCCCACCTCAGACCAGTCCCCACCCCTACCCCCCCAAGCTGGAGCAGGCCTCTGACAGCATGCCTTCTGTTTTTCCTGAATAGCAAGTTATTTCCTCCACTAGGATCATTGCATGGACTAACTCCATTTTCTAGGATATTCTTTGCCAAGAACTTGCCATAGATCTTCCCCTTACTACCATTCACTTTTGGGTCAGATGTCACTCTACTCCTGAGCACTCTTTGTCCATGTTTTCATATGTTGATTCTCGTTTACACTTTTATGTGATGAACTCCTTGAGAGCAGGGACCAGGTAGACATGAAGACTGTGCCAAGCATACATAAATTCAGGATGTATGTGTTGACTGATTATGAAGTTCAACACAGAAACTCAGAGTGACTCTTTAAACCATTTTATGTTTTCTCTTACAGGCTCAATCTCAAGATATAGTTCCAACGATAGGATTTAGCATAGAGAAATTCAAATCCTCCAGGTAACCTCCCTTCTCTCTGTGACTGTGCAGCTGTCTCTAGACTTAGCTGGAAATCATTTGTCATTTCAAATCCCATGGGCTGTGCCCTTTTGTACCACTTCCTTTTCTTTACTCTCAGCCCTTGAAGTTTAGACCAACTCTTGAAAACCTCATTAGCAAAGGAAGCATTTTTATGTTATCCATTGCAAAATCATATTTAGATTAATAAAATCACTCTTAATTTTTCTTGAATATTAACAGCATTTATTACTCTGTAGCCATGATGATTTATCTGATAGAAAACTACTTAAAATATTAAAGGTTAGCCATTTAATTTAGTTGCTTTAAATACACTAATGCTTTGCTTTCGTTTATAGTCTGTCTTTTACAGTGTTTGACATGTCAGGTCAAGGAAGGTACAGGAATCTCTGGGAACACTATTATAAGTAAGTATTTTTGTGAATGTTGCTTAACTACATGGCTACATTTTAATGACAAAATAATGATTAGAAATCCACGTGATTATATGGTTTCTGCTATAATAATGTAACTTCATATAATTTCTGACTTTGTTCTTTTCTGGTTTTGATATCGATTTCTATCCATGGTTGATATAGCCACACTTTAAGAACTGGCTCTCAAGCTAGACATAGTGATGCATGCCTATTATCCTAGTACTTGTAATGCTAAGGAAGAAGGATCACAAATTTAAGGCCAGCCTGGGCTATATACTGATTTTGAAGCCAGGCTGGGATACATAGTAGAGTCAACTCACAAAGAGAGGGAGAAGGAGAGGGAGAAGGGGAGGGGAAGAGAAGTAGAGAGGGAGAGGGAGGGGGAGGGGGAGGGGCAGAGGGGGGGAGGGAGGCAATAAAAGTCACCTCAGCTGATACTTTGCTCTTTCCTGGGTTATTCTCTCTAGTGCTTACATGATGCTACATTCACTCACATCAGATCCCATAGCTGCCTTTAGTGAAGAAATTATTCCGTATTCAAATTATCTCTTCAAGGAAATCATAGATCATAGATCAGAATTATTATTAACCAAATTTAGTTATAACAAGATTGTTTTAACAGTGGATTACTTGTTTTATGAGTATTTCTATACAAGGTATTTTTCAAAGTCACAGACACAATACTCAGTAAGTACTTCAGTTATAATAGCTGCAAAGTTACTAGGATCCAGATGTTTGATACCCACGTAAGACTGAATGTGGTAGTAAAATAATTTCACTGTTCTCTTTCTTTACATGCAGGGATGGACAAGCCATTATTTTTGTCATTGATAGTAGTGATAAATTAAGAATGGTTGTGGCCAAAGAAGAGCTTGAGACCCTCTTAAATCACCCAGGTATCTGTGTAGCTTCTTCTACCTCTGCTGTCTGTGGTTTGGGTTCCATCTGTATGCGTCGGTTTGTTCTTTAATATAAGAAAAAATAGTTATAAAATGGAGTTATTTTCTATTTAAATTTGTAAATTTTAAAGCTTATTGGTTATACAAAATTTTAATAACTTTGCCCAAATTTTTTTAATTTCAAAGCTTTTTAAAGTGTTTGTTTGTTTTTATATACTGACATTTATTTCCTTAGTACTAAGTTCTGCTTTCTTAAATACATAAATAATATCGTAATAAGAGAAGAACATTCAGACAGAAGAGGTAAGGGAGGACGTGGCTTTCTGCGCAGAAGGACATCAGCTACCTTCGCTTTGGTTTCTTTCTTTCCCAGCATGTGGAGCAGAGGAGGGTTACACAGGCAGTCATGCTTTTGCTTGTTTGGCTTTCAGTTTTAACACAAAGGAGGACAACTTCAAGTCGGAGGAAGAGGAACCGGGTTGTGGTTTTATTATTTATTATTGAAGTATACATTTTAAGTATGAATGTACTTATGTGTACCCTGGGCATGCTGGAGCCCACAGAGGCTGAAAGAATGTGTCAGAGCTTCTGGAACTGGAGACAAAGGCTGTTTGCAACCCCTTTATTGTTGTTTATTGTTGTATTACTGTTGCAACCAATTTATTTTTAAATGTTGCTTAGGTGAAAAGATAAATATATACAGCAATTAAATTGGTAAGTTGATTTTTATGAAGAATTAGATATAGTAGTTATGGCTGGAAATATATGGTTTTTTTTTACAAGATGTAAAGATGCCACTGTGTGTTGCCTTTCCTATGGAGGGCAACTGCACAACATTGGACAGGTAGCAAGAAGATTTCCTTACCATCTACCACTTAGGGCTTCTAACTTCTAAGCTCTCTAAAACATTTGCACTTGGCTTCATTCAGCTAAGGGCACTTGCTGCCAAACCTGGCCTCCATCCTAAGTCTGAACCTACAGAGCCACATGGTGGACAGAGGGAGAGAGTTGATTCTTTCCTATGACTTATCCTGTGACCTCCATGCATAGCATGACACACCTACATGCAAGTATATGTACAGACACACATGCACACACACATGTACACACACATGCACACACACATGCACATGTACACAACACATACATACAAACATGCACATACACACACAGTTGATGCATATATAGTTAAATATATAAATGTTAAAAAAAAAATAATAAAAAAAAACACTTTGGAAAATCTTTCCAAAACTGTAATGGGGAAAATACCTTGTTAAAAATAATGTCACTTGTTCATTGTGCTGTCAATGACTTAAAATTAATCTACTTCTTCCTCTTCCTACTGGAGGTCTTTATGTCTTGTGTTGACACTGAAAACAACAGAAATATTTGCCTTTTGCATAGATACTTCTCTGTGACTGCTAGGTTCCCCTTCTTTGACCTTATTCTTGGTTTAAAGCACATATCTAGAGAGCACATGGTCTTACCAAATAGTTTCAGATTTTTTTCTGTTTGGATCACTGGTTCTCAACCTTCTAATGCTGTGACCCTTGAATACAGCTCCTCATGCTGTGAGGACCCCAACCGTAACATTATTTTATTGCTTCTCCATAACTGTAATTTTGCTACTGTCTTGGAGTATGATGTAAATATCTGATACGCTGACCCATAGGTTTAGATGAATGGTTAACTGTGGATCTTTAAATGTTGGGGTGTGTATTTCAGTTTAGGGGGCTAGGACAAAGTCACCCAGAACACTAGCGGTGTTATGATGGGATCCTTTTCTTTTCAGATATTAAGCACCGTCGGATTCCAATCTTGTTCTTTGCAAACAAAATGGATCTTAGAGACGCAGTGACTTCCGTGAAAGTGTCTCAGTTGCTGTGTTTAGAGAACATTAAAGATAAGCCGTGGCACATTTGGTAAGAAATTTGGATTTCCCATTTTGTCTTTCTGAAAAGTGTGAATTCATGTTTTGTTTAGGGTTTTTGTTTTGTTTTTGACATCTTATAAATGGACAAACATGATAGGATGTAAGCTAATTATTTGCTTCACAGATTTGCAAGTACTCATGAAAATACTGCTTTTAACGTTACAAATCCTTGATGCTAGAAAAAGCATATTTTAAAAAACAAACAAACAAAAGCAAAAACCTCTTGTAGTGAAAAACATAATTAAATGTCCCACTCACTCTTCTGGCTTCAAACACAGTGACTTCCCTTTTTACCTGAAATCAGCCAAGCCACTGTGGTGTCTGAATCATTCACCAAATTAATTGTCCTGGGTTGCTATTGTACTGCACTGTTATCATGCGGCCTCTTTATTACTGATTTTGTTGTGGTCCGAGGTCCTAGCACTTAGGTGTTAGCTCCCGGGAGTTAGGGTTTTTGACAAGTTGTGGTTGCTGCCTTATTTTCCTTTGCCCACTTTTGTGACTGGCACATGTTACATATACTATAAATATTTGTTCAGTGAAGAAGTAGAGATAATGGTTTTACATGAACATGCTAGCAAACAGTGTCTGAAATTACTCTGCATTACTTATTTCGGAAAGAGTTTCTTAATTGACCCTTGTGCACTACCTTACCGAGATCTTCTTCTGCTACCTACCCACCTGCCCCCCATGTCCTACCTACCCACCTGCCCCCC